>JBBPBX010013896.1:27027-49296 GCA_038048925.1 Garcialebias charrua | reverse complement strand
GTATATATGTATGTATGTATGTATGTATGTATGTATGTATGTATATATATATATATATATATATATAGACATGTATATATAAATATATATATATATATATATAGGCTCAATAAGATTTACCTGACTAAATAAAGGTTGAATGAATGAATGTATAAATATGCCCCAAGGCCTCCTCCCCGCCAACAGAATGGAATGGCCTCATATACATACCAATGGCTTTAAAAATGCTAATTCAATTTGTCAGTTTGACAATCCCATGGGTTGCATAGGTAAAATTGTCATTTTGACAAAAACTGGTATTGCTAGTGTGGACAGTGGTTTGTTAGGACAGCAATACGCTATAATCAGACACTCAGATAACAGCTCATTACTGTCCTGACAAAACACTGTCCTTAGAAACCACAAAACAGTCACACACACAAACACACACAATTTCAGTTGAACATGTTATATTTACATGCCTATTACACGTATATGTAAGTGCCTATTTACATGTATATGTAAGTGCCTATATACATGTATATGTAAGTGCATATATACATGAATATGTAAGTGCATATATACATGAATATGTAAGTGCATATATACATGTAAATGCAAATGCATATAAAAATGTAAATGCATATATGTATATATACATGAATATGCATATATGTACATATGCATATACATGTATATATATGCATATACATATACTGTACAGATAGACATATACATGTAAATATAACATGTTCTACTAAAATTGTGTGTGTTTGTGTGTGTGACTGTTTTGTGGTTTTAATGGACAGTGGTTTGTTAGGACAGCAATACGCTATACAGTAATCAGACAATCAGATAACAGCTCATTACTGTCCTGACAAAACACTGTCCTTAGAAACCACAAAACAGTCACACACACAAACACACACAATTTGAGTTGAACATGTTATATTTACATGCCTATTACATGTATATATAAGTGCATATATACATGTATATGTAAGTGCATATATACATGTACTGTATATGCAAATGCATTTAAACATGTAAATGCATATATGTATATATACAAGAATATGCATATATGTACATATGCATAAACATATAGATGTATATATGCATAAACATATACATGTATATATATGCATATACATATAATGTACAGATAGACATATACATGTAAATATAACATGTTCAACTGAAGTTGTGTATGTTTGTGTGTGTGACTGTTTTGTGGTTTTTAAGGACAGTGTTTTGTCAGGACAGTAATGAGCTGTTATCTGATTGATTGTCTGATTGTTTATAGCGTATGACTGTCCAAACAAACAACTGTCCATAAAAACCACAATACACTCCTATACACACATAATTGAACATTAACAAGAATATGCATATATGTACATATGCATAAACATATAGATGTATATATGCATAAACATATACATGTATATATATGCATATACATATAATGTACAGATAGACATATACATGTAAATATAACATGTTCAACTGAAGTTGTGTATGTTTGTGTGTGTGACTGTTTTGTGGTTTTTAAGGACAGTGTTTTGTCAGGACAGTAATGAGCTGTTATCTGATTGATTGTCTGATTGTTTATAGCGTATGACTGTCCAAACAAACAACTGTCCATAAAAACCACAATACACTCCTATACACACATAATTGAACATTAAGGTTGATGAAACCACACGTAGCAAGTAATTCTGTTTAGGAACACAAGAACTAAAATGTACCTTGGTATTCGTGTTTAAAGGAAGTTGATCGTGCTTCTGGCTACCTGCGATCTCCTGACTCTGGACGTGTTCACATGACATCTGTAACAGATCATTTATACTTATATTTAGAGGAAATTCTACATTTTGATGATAGCTGCTGTCACATGTAAACCAATAAACATTACATGATTGTTTGTTTTTGGCCAAAGTATCCATCTCACATAAAGGAAAGATGGATGGACAGAGTATTTACAAAACTCCTCTCATGATAGGTGGACTAAGATGAAATTAAAATTAGCTGAATGAAAGAAAACTATAAATTTAAAAACTGTGACTAATAATATTGAAGTCATACTTAACAATCCCTGCATTATTTATATAATTGATATCTATGTCATATACATACACACAAATATACATATATACATGTATATAAGCATATCATAAATGCATATTCATGTACTGTACAGTGTATATACATATATGCATATAAATGTATATATGCATATACATATACTGTACAGATAGACATATACATGTAAATATAACATGTTCTACTAAAATTGTGTGTGTTTGTGTGTGTGACTGTTTTGTGGTTTTAATGGACAGTGGTTTGTTAGGACAGCAATACGCTATAATCAGACACTCAGATAACAGCTCATTACTGTCCTGACAAAACACTGTCCTTAGAAACCACAAAACAGTCACACACACAAACACACACAATTTCAGTTGAACATGTTATATTTACATGCCTATTACACGTATATGTAAGTGCCTATTTACATGTATATGTAAGTGCCTATATACATGTATATGTAAGTGCATATATACATGAATATGTAAGTGCATATATACATGAATATGTAAGTGCATATATACATGTAAATGCAAATGCATATAAAAATGTAAATGCATATATGTATATATACATGAATATGCATATATGTACATATGCATATACATGTATATATATGCATATACATATACTGTACAGATAGACATATACATGTAAATATAACATGTTCTACTAAAATTGTGTGTGTTTGTGTGTGTGACTGTTTTGTGGTTTTAATGGACAGTGGTTTGTTAGGACAGCAATACGCTATACAGTAATCAGACAATCAGATAACAGCTCATTACTGTCCTGACAAAACACTGTCCTTAGAAACCACAAAACAGTCACACACACAAACACACACAATTTGAGTTGAATTTGAATTTGAAACAATTTGAATCAATTTGAATCACTGCAAGTGGACAGGTAACATTAGACCTGCCTTCAAGAAGAACTGGACTAATGACGTATATTCTAGTATAAACGTCACTGAACTGGGAGCACCCACAGCACCACTAACACACTCAAAATGGATTCCACCACAAAGATTCAGCCAGAAGATACACACCACCCATGGCCTTATTGAAAGATTATTGAAAGATTATTGAAAGACTGTTCAGTACAGCAGGACATCTCCCTAAAAAACCAGACTGGACTCAAAAAACTGTGAAAACCAACTTCTTCTGAACTTGAACAATAAATTCTTGTATCAATATTAAAATGTATCAGTTCATGGGATGTTAGGAGACAAGAAATGTCTCGACACTCAGATCCAAGTTTTGAAAATGGTGTCAGGAATTTAAAATATTGTTCACTTTTGATCCATGGTTGACTGGACAATATTTTAACTAGAGTTGATGACAAACTGGAGGTGAAATGATCAGTGTCTGTTCCTTTGTCAGGTCTAATGCCGGGTTTCCACCAGACGCTTTTCGCGCTGCAAAAAATCTCCTACCGCACTGTGTTGGCTGCTTGTCAACAGATGTCTGTTCTCATCGAACATGTCTGCAGACACGCAGTGGGAGCAGCGGCTGGCTCCTTTTCCGTTTGTTTCTTCTACACCGGGCAGATAAAAAATCAGCTGTACATGAGCCTCGTTACTACTTGAGTGGATTTTTTATGAGCCAAACTGCAGCTCCTAAAGTCTTTGTTGAGATTAAAACATTTTTTTATGTTTGGGGTGACCGTACGCTCGAGCGGACAGCGGCAACTGTAAAAATGCCAAGTTTCTTACCGGAGGCTGTTTTCTTCATGGAGGCTCGATGGGTAAGTTTGAAAAGTCCAAAAAAAAGTCCTGTCGTTGTTGCGTGATCACATGGCAGAGTCTATCCCGATTGGTTGCTGCTAAGCTGCGAGCAGCAGAAGCAGGACAAATCGAGCTTCGACAGTCGCTGCTCGGAGGTGACGTGGGAGCGGAAAAAAGCTGCCACTCACTGCCGCGCTGCTTGAACTGCTGTAGATGCGCCGCATCCAACATGCCCGGCCACATAGACTTTCAATGTAAAGTGGCTGCTTCGGAGGCGCGAAAAGCGTTTGGTGGAAACCTGGCATAATGCTCCTTTTTTTCAGACAGATAACTTTAATTTAAACATGTTTACTGCAGTTAAAATGACACATTGGTTCTGCTTTGTGTTAAATAAAAACTTTCAAAGGTAAAATAATTCCTCTCTTATTTTGCTTAATGACATTTAACTCTGCATGTCATCCCTGAAATTCTGACACACAGAATCACAAGTCCAAGTGTGAACTGTGTCACAGAGTAAACACAATAAAAACATGTGTTATCTGCAGCATTGTTCTTTAAAATGGAAAAACACTATTAATGTATTACAGAAAATATGCGTACAGTACACACACTTAATGATACTGTAGACCATTGCATTAGGCAATACATTCAGCAAGTACTTTTACTTTAATACTTTAAGCATTTTTAAAAGCAAGTACTTATTTACTTTTACTTAAGTAAACACAATATAATGGTACATCTACTTTTACTAGAGTACATTTTTGTCTGTTTATTTGTACTTTTACTTATAAACAGTGTTTGAGTACTTTCTCCACCACTGGTCTCCAGCTACAAGTACTTGGGTGTGCACTTGAATTATAGCCTCAGCTGGACCAACAACACAACCAGCCTGATCAACAAAGTTCATCAGAGACTCTACTACCTCAGGCGGCTGAGACGAGCTGGTCTGAGTAGCCCAGTCCTCATCTCCTTCTACAGGTGTGCAGTGGAGAGCATCCTGTGCTACAGCATCAACGTGTGAGCACAGGATGCTCTCCATCGCACACCTGTAGAAGGAGGTGAGGACTGAGCTTCCCAGACCAGCTCTTCTCAGCCGTCTGAGGAAGTAGAGTCTCTGATTACCTTTTTTTGATCAGGGCGGTGGTGTTGTCTGTCTTCACCTCCTTCTACACGTGTGCCGTTGAGAGCATCCTGTGCTCCGGCATCAACGTGTGGCATGGAGGCTGCACAGCTGCAGAAAGAAAAGCTCTGCAGAGAGTGGTGAAGGCTGCACAGAAGATGTTGGAGTCAGTCTCCCCACCATCACAGACATTTACACCTCCAGATGCAGGAAGAGAGCCACCTGTATCATGAAAGACCCCACTCACCCAGCACACAAACTCTTTGCCCCACTCCCCTCAGGAAGGAGGTTGAGGAGCATCAAATGTAGAACCACTAGACTGAGGAACAGCTTCTACCCTGAGGCTGTTAGACTCATGAATAAATAAACAATTAGAAAACAGTAATTACTGCAAAACATCACAACATGCTGATCTGTTTTTTTGTTTCTGTGTTCATTTGTGACCATCTGCTCATACAGACTCATGTCCGTGCTGCTGTTTGTAATTATGTTTTCCTATTATATTAGGGCTTAGTGTATTTCTAGTTGATGTTTTTCTTAGTTATATCCTACATGTTATTGCTGTTTTTCTCTCACATTTTGTTGTTGGATGTAACTGGGACCTTGTGTACATAATCTTGTTTCATCACATGTACCACATGCGGTGCAAATGACAATAAAGATGATTAGACTCTGATTAAAGTTGTACACCTCTTGGACTAGCTGAAAACATGTAAAAATATAAAAAAGTTACAAAACAATTCTAAGTTTTCACCAATTGCACGTCACTTATACAGTATTCTGATACCTACTTGACACTGCAGACTACGTGATGGTGTAACGACACTGCAACGTGATGATGTAATGACGCTGTTCGTCTGTCTGCTCACTGCTTTGAGGTTAAAAAAAGAAAAATATGAGCATATTTTGCACAGAAATGACATTGAAAACATTAAAACCTCTACCACCGCATGTGGTACATGTGATGAAACGAGATTATTTACACCGGGTCCCAGTAACATCCAACAACAAAAAAATGTAAGAGAAGAACAGTAGTAACATCTAAGATATGATCTAAGAAAAACATCAGCTAAAAATACACTAAGCACCAATGTACCGTAATAGAAAAACATCAATACAAGCAGCAGCACGAACATGAGTCTGTATGAGCAGATGGTCACAAATGAACAGCAACAGGAAAACAGATCAGCATGATGTGATATTTTGCAGTGATTATTCTTATCATGTATTATTCATGAGTCTAACAGCCTCAGGGTAGCAGCTGTTCCTCAAGTGGTTCAACATTTGATGCTCAACCTACTTCCTGAGGGGAACAGGGCAAAGATTGTGTATGCGCTGGATGAGTGTGGTCCTTCATGATGCAGGTGGCCCTCTTCTTGCATCTGGAGGTGTAGATGTCTGTGATGGTGGGGAGACTGACTCCAACAGACCTCTGTGCAGCCTTCACCACTCTCTGCAGAGCTTTTTTTCTGCAGCTGTGCAGCCTCCATGCCACACGTTGATGCTGGAGCACAGGATGCTCTCCACTGCACACCTGTAGAAGGAGGTGAGGACTGAGCTTCCCAGACCAGATCTTCTCAGCCGTCTGAGGAAGTAGAGTCTCTGATGACCCGATCATGGGCGATGGTGTTGTCAGTCCTCACCTCCTTCTACATGTGTGCAATGGAGAGCATCCTGTGCTCCAGCATCAACGTGTGGCATGGAGGCTGCACAGCTGCAGAAAGAAAGGCTCTGCAGAGAGTGGTGAAGGCTGCACAGAAGATGTTGGAGTCAGTCTCCCCACCATCACAGACATCTACACCTCCAGATGCAGGGAGAGGGCCACCTGCATCATGAAAGACCCCACTCACCCAGCACACACAGTCTTTGCCCCGCTCCTCTCAGGACGGAGGTTAAGGAGCATGAAATGTAGAACCATTAGACAGAGGAACAGCTTCTACCCTGAGGCTGTTAGACTCATGAATAAATAAATAATAAGAATAAATACTGCAAAATATCACATCATGTTGATGCTGATCTGTTTTCTTGTTGTTGTGTGTTCATTTGTGACCATCTGCTCATACAGACTCAGGTTCGTGCTGCTGTTTATAATGATGTTTTTCTATTACATTAGTGATTAGTGTATTTCTAGTTGATGTTTTTCTTAGTTATATCCTAGATATTATTACTGTTTTTCTCTTACATTTTGTTGTTGGATGTAACTGGGACCATGTGTACATAATCTCGTTTCATCACATGTACCACATGCGGTGCAAATGACAATAAATAAAGATGATCTGACTCTGTGTATACCTCTTGTACTAGCTGAAAACCTGTACATGTAAAAATATGAAAAAGTTAAAAAACAATTCTCAAGTTTTCACCAAATGCACGTCACTTATACAGTATTCTGTATTATTCAGTATTCAGTATTCCAACAACAGTATTCTGATACCTACCTAACACTGCAGTCAACGTGATGACGTAACGACACTGCAACGTGATGACGTAACGACGCAGTTCGTCTGTCTGCTCACTGCTTTGAGGTTAAAAAAAAGAAAAAGAAAAATATGAGCATATTTAGCACAGAAATGACATTGAAAACATTAAAACCTCTCTACCACCGCATGTGGTACATGTGATGAAACGAGATTATGTACACAGGGTCCCAGTTACATCCAACAACAAAAAAATGTAAGAGAAAAACAGTAGTAACATCTAAGATATGAACTAAGAAAAACATCAGCTAAAAATACACTAAGCACCAATGTAATAGAAAAACATCATTACAAGCAGCAGCACGAACATGAGTCTATGAGCAGATGGTCACAGATGAACACAGCAACAGCAAAACAGATCAGCATGATGTGATATTTTGCAGTGATTATTCTTATCATTTATTTATTCATGAGTCTAACAGCCTCAGGGTAGAAGCTGTTCCTTAGTCTAGTGCAGGGGTGCCCAACCTTTTTTGAACTAAGGGCTACTTTGAAGTCGGCGGTTTGCCAAGGGCTACTCGTCCAGTCTCAGTGTCAAAAAACATAATTTTTCATCTCTCTACTCCTCACTTCTTGAAAACTCCCTCATTTACACTAACTATTTACAAAAAGTGACTAGAAAGGTGCAGACTTACAAATCTCTAACATCTATTTCAAACCTCAATAAAACCTATCAAAACTAGGCAGCTGCTCTGTGCAGCAGGATGCTGTGTCATCTGGTGCAAGCTGTATAAAATAAATGTGTCTCTAACTTAGTGGCACTTCTGACACTGAGAGGAGGAGGCCAGGGTCTCATAAGCAGGGCAGTATGAGGTGGTTGCAAGGCGCAGGCAGGTCTCCAGATGATCATCAGTCATTGTGGATCTGGTTTTGGACTTGATGATTTTCATGTGTGAAAAGCAGACTCACACAGGTAGGTAGATCCAAAAAGTGCTGTTAAGTTCAAAGCACATCTTCGGATGTTAGGATACTTTTCTTCTGACAGCAGACTCCAGAACTCTCCATTCACGCCAGGTGATGCTCTGGATTTGATCCCAATGTCATTTTGCAGAGTCAACACCTCATTTTCAACACCAGAGCTGTCCAGCTGAAACACAGACACCAATTTGGACACAATGTCATCCACATCAACATTTCCAAAAGGATAACACATGTACAGTAGCTGGTAACAGGCTACTCATCAAACTGAAGAGAGAAACACTCACGTTGTTCCACGTCCTGTTTTAGCTGCTCCTCCACATCAACAGCCATTCCCTCACATGGCCGTGTCACTGTTTGTCTGGACAACTGCACGTCTTTAATAGCAGCTACGATCTCACTTTTATTTTTTAAATCATGAAAAGGCGCATCTGCAGCCTCAATAAACACTTCTTTCATAACCAGAAAGTTCATTCTCAATAGTCCAGGTATCAAATCCGCTCATACCTGGACTATTGAGAATGAACTTTCTGGTCTTGAACCACTTTGGACATGTCTGCCTGCCTGGGAGGAGTCGACGAGGGACAAGCCCCCAGAAACCATCTTGGCTACAGCAAACTGGTTGGTCCACTTAAGTTGTTTACTTGGTGGGGTAGCTTCAGTTTGCTTTGGACTGCTCTGACTGACGAAGCCCTCTGGAGTGAGGGTGAAACGTTTCTACTAAAAATAAATTGTCCAGATGAACTGATTGAGAACGAGCGGACTTCTTTCATAACTTCTCCATCGCTGAAAGACTTCTTATGTTGAGCCAGGATGCAGCTAACACGATAGGAAGCTATCTTTACCTTTTGTGCTGGGCCGAGTGAAGACCGATTGCTGGGCTTCGAGCTTTTTATTTATTGAATTACAGATGAGACAAATAGACTTCGAATTAGAATAAACAAAAAAATAATCCTCCTCCCATTCTGTGTGAAAATAAGTTTTCGTTTGCTTGTTTGCTAGTTTTCCTTCCATGTTTACTGCGTACTACTGACATTCACTCCACAGCGCTCTCACGCACCGATAGCTCTCACTGCTGAACCTAAAGTCTCGTGAGTCCAAGCACCCAAAACTCGCGAGACTATGTCTGTGAGCATACAAGATGGGGAGGGCTGAGGAAAGCGTTGCTGCGCATTGGAATATAGTCATTCCTCCCTCCACCACTTCGGCCGGAGTTAGAATGAAGCTGAGCAGCGGACATGTCACCCCCACCACTTCTGCCAGAGTTAGAATGAAGCTTAGCAGCGGACATTTCACCTTGTTAACAGCTGAGAGCCGGCTCGTCAGCTGTTAGAGCAAGGTTGCGCTTTGCGGGCGACTGGGAACCAGCTGGCGGGCGACCGGTCGCCCGCGAGCGACTGGTTGGGCACACTTGGTCTAGTGGTTCTACATTTGATGCCCCTCAACCTCCGTCCTGAGGGGAGTGGGGCAAAAAGTGTGTGTGCTGGGTGAGTGGGGTCCTTCATGATGCAGGTGGCTCTCTTCCTGCATCTGGAGGTGTAGATGTCTGTGATGGTGGGGAGACTGACTCCAACATCTTCTGTGCAGCCTTCACCACTCTCTGCAGAGCTTTCCTCTCTTCAACTGTGCAGCCTCCATGCCACACGTTGATGCTGGAGCACAGGATGCTCTCCACTGCACACCTGTAGAAGGAGGTTAGGACTGAGCTTCCCAGACCAGCTCTTCTCAAGGCTGGGGCAGAGCTCCGCGCTCCAGCGAGCGCGACGCCCCACTGTGTGTGCGGCGCTCGCACGCGGCTTGCACAAGTCTTTGAACGGTTGCGCGAACGCGCCAAGCTCCAATTTTACGACCGCGTACGCGATGCGCGGTGTCTGACCAATCAGCGACCTCAGTTCAGTCCCCCTCCGTGCGCAGCTGCTCACATTACAACAAGGAGAACGTGAGAAGAAAGCAGAGCTCTGCCCGGTGAACAGGCGCGCACAGAATGCGCCGTGTGTGGCATCTAGGGAGGACGCTGAGCTCTGCATCGGGCTTCAGCCGTCTGAGGAAGTAGAGTCTCTGATGACCTGATCAGGGCGATGGCGTTAGTCCTCACCTCCTTCTACAGGTGTGCAGTGGAGAGCATCCTGTGCTCCAGCATCAATGTGTGGTATGGAGGCTGCACAGCTGCAGAAAGAAAAGCTCTGCAGAGAGTGGTGAAGGCTGCACAGAAGATGTTGGAGTCAGTCTCCCCACCATCACAGACATCTACACCTCCAGATGCAGGAAAAGAGTCACCTGCATCATGAAGGACCCCACTCACCCAGCACACACTTTTTGCCCCACTCCCCTCAGGACGGAGGTTAAGGAGCATGAAATGTAGAACCACTAGACAGAGGAACAGCTTCTACCCTGAGGCTGTTAGACTCATGAATAAATAAATAATAAGAATAATCACTGCAAAATATCACATCATGCTGATGCTGATCTGTTTTCTTGTTGCTGTGTTCATCTGTGACCATCTGCTCATACAGACTCAGGTTCGTGCTGCTGTTTGTAATGATTTTTACCTATTATATTAGTGCTTAGTGTATTTCTAGTTGATGTTTTTCTTAGTTATATCCTAGATGTTATTACTGTTTTTCTCTCACATTTTATTGTTGGATGTAACTGGGACCATGTGTACATAATCTCGTTTCATCACATGTACCACATGTGGTGCAAATGACAATATTCTGACTGTGATTCTGATAAAAGTTGCAGGACTAGCTGAAAACATGTAAAAATATGAAAAAGTTACAAAACAATTCTCAGTTTTCACCAAATGCACGTCACTTCTATTTTCATCTTACCTGCATCACTGCAGTTTGACCGTGATGACGTAACGACGCTCTTTGGGGAAGGGTAGGGGCTGTCTGCTCACTCCGCTTTGAGGTGAAAAATGAAACATAAGAGCAAATTTAGCACAAAAATCACGGTGAAAACATTAAAACCTCTCTTTATGTTACAATACAGCGTTCACAGCTTGTCACGCTGCAGTGGTCAAGTTAAATGTTAACGCTTCTTCTTCTTTCGGCTTTTCCCTTTTCAGGGGTCGCCACAGCGAGTCATCCTCCTCCACCTCACTCTGTCCTCTGCATCCTCTGTCCTCACTCCAACTACCTCCATGTCCTCTCTAACTGCATCCATATATCTCCTCTTTGTCTTTTTCCTGCAGCTGCATTTCTAACATCCTTCTACCAATATACCCACTGTCCCTCCTCTGGACATGTCCAAACCACTGTCCCTCCTCTGGACATGTCCAAACCACTGTCCCTCCTCTGGACATGTCCAAACCACTGTCCCTCCTCTGGACATGTCCAAACCACTGTCCCTCCTCTGGACATGTCCAAACCACTGTCCCTCCTCTGGACATGTCCAAACCACTGTCCCTCCTCTGGACATGTCCAAACCACTGTCCCTCCTCTGGACATGTCCAAACCACTGTCCCTCCTCTGGACATGTCCAAACCACTGTCCCTCCTCTGGACATGTCCAAACCACTGTCCCTCCTCTGGACATGTCCAAACCACTGTCCCTCCTCTGGACATGTCCAAACCACTGTCCCTCCTCTGGACATGTCCAAACCACTGTCCCTCCTCTGGACATGTCCAAACCACTGTCCCTCCTCTGGACATGTCCAAACCACTGTCCCTCCTCTGGACATGTCCAAACCACTGTCCCTCCTCTGGACATGTCCAAACCACTGTCCCTCCTCTGGACATGTCCAAACCACTGTCCCTCCTCTGGACATGTCCAAACCACTGTCCCTCCTCTGGACATGTCCAAACCACTGTCCCTCCTCTGGACATGTCCAAACCACTGTCCCTCCTCTGGACATGTCCAAACCACTGTCCCTCCTCTGGACATGTCCAAACCACTGTCCCTCCTCTGGACATGTCCAAACCACTGTCCCTCCTCTGGACATGTCCAAACCACTGTCCCTCCTCTGGACATGTCCAAACCACTGTCCCTCCTCTGGACATGTCCAAACCACTGTCCCTCCTCTGGACATGTCCAAACCACTGTCCCTCCTCTGGACATGTCCAAACCACTGTCCCTCCTCTGGACATGTCCAAACCACTGTCCCTCCTCTGGACATGTCCAAACCACTGTCCCTCCTCTGGACATGTCCAAACCACTGTCCCTCCTCTGGACATGTCCAAACCACTGTCCCTCCTCTGGACATGTCCAAACCACTGTCCCTCCTCTGGACATGTCCAAACCACTGTCCCTCCTCTGGACATGTCCAAACCACTGTCCCTCCTCTGGACATGTCCAAACCACTGTCCCTCCTCTGGACATGTCCAAACCACTTATTTTACTAAATAACCACTCAAAACACCCACAAGTGATGCATAGATATTGTTGCTAGTTTATAAAAATGTTGATAAAGTTTGCTACAGCGTGTCACGCTGTGGCGACGTCAAGTCACGCAGAGGCGGTCCTAGCCTATTTGGCGCCCTGGGCGAGCAACCCCAACGCCCCCCCCCCGGCCGCTAGATTGCCAGTGGCGGTCCTCTCTCAGAAAATTTTGAATAAAATAGATGCCATTTCCTGCATTTTGGTGATTCTGGTGTATTTTAATGGGTTGTTCAACATCTAGTTTTACCTACATATATAATCTATTCAATAACTATTTTAGAGTTAATGGCAGAACAAGAAGTAGCCTGAGACAAACATGTAGCATTAACACATTATGAACATTACTCAAAAATTGTTTCCATAAGAACATTATCAAATATTTTATGTGAACGGTAAGATACTAGCAATAACAGCATTGTGAGAGGTGGACAGTTGAACCCGGAGGCCTCCACCTCTGTTTAATGATGGACGGTTTCTTTTCACAAAGATGGCCTCCTTTACTCCTCTCTCAAACCATCGTTCCTCTCTATCAAGGAGGAAAGATGACTGAGTTTGTCACAGCTCCTCAGACTGAATAAGTCTTTTTGATACAAAGAAGAATCTGTCCAGAGGACTACATTTATTGAGCCTGCATCAGAACAATAATCTGTAAAGATTTAGTACATTTTATACGGAAAACTAATTTTGATTTAACCAATTAATATATTTTCAATGGCAAAATATGCAGGTTTATTTCATATTTCTGTCATACTATTCCCTTTCATTGCTTTATGCATTTATTATCTTACTTTTAATGATAAAAATATAATGAGTCACTACTGTTGTTTAGAAAGTGTTTATATTACTAATGTTTGTTCACACACAGTTAGAACAGCTCACCTGTTCCTTCATACTGACAGGAACAATCCCCTCATCACCCTGGCTCTAAATCACATTAAAAAATTGTCATAATTGCACAAATCTCCCCTTTTTACCAAGACTTTTGATCAATTCAGGCCAATTTCATTAGAGAGTTGAATCATCTGACATCTCAGGGCACTTTTCATATAGAGCAGGTCTTCACCAGACTCATATATTATTTAAATTATTTAACAGAATGTTATGTCACAATGCCACACACCACAAAATTAAGTGACTTCATAATTAACTTGAACTGTGGTTTGCAGCAAAGTTCAACAGCTGTGTCTGTTTTCCTTCTCTTCTCTGCACCACCCTTACTTTTCCTCCCTTCCATGATCTTTTCACTGACCGCACGTAGTGTCACCTTCGCGCACCTAACTGAAACGAAAGTGAAAGTGGAAAAGTGCACGGTGCCCCAGCAGCTGCTGTGGTGATTAAACTGAGGACATGTGAATAAATGAAGGGTGGGGCGGCACAGGAGCAGTGCAGTAGTGGTGTTCTGTGTTATGTTGTTAAAAACAAAAGTTGTAAAAGATTAAAAATAAATAAAAAATAATCGAGGCGCAGTGTCTCTCCTTCTTCTTCTGCTTTGCCGCCCCCTACTGGACTGCGCCCAGGGCAACAGACCGTATTGCCCATAGGGAGGACCGCCTCTGAAGTCACGCTACGTGAGTTTAAATTTTTCTTCGTCTCATCTTCGTCACGTTCGACTCTAAATAACCACTCAAAACTCATGCACAGATAGTTGCTAATTTATATAAATGTTGATAAAGTTTGCTACAACATTCACACAGCGTGTCACGTTACACACGCTAACATTTACTTCAATGTCCTCAAAGCAAAAAAAATAAAAAATAAATTTAAATTAATTCTTACCTCTGTGCAGTCAATACCTCCGTCCACGTGCTGCAAAATCCAGGGTTTAAACTTTTAAAATCTCCGCTCACCTCAGGCCGTCATCCTGCAGTAAGGAAGCCATTACGTCTCTACACGTGTCAGCTCGAAGTCGAAGCCTTTAACTTTTAAAGCCTCGGCTGAGGCCCCGCCCACAACAGGCAGCAGAGGAGGGGCGTTGGAGTTTGGCGCGGTGTGTGTCAGCGAGCGACACACACGGTTTCAATAAGTGCATCCGACACACAAAATGACACACACCACACACATATTCCCGGGGAGGTGCTTCGCCCGACAATTTTATAAATGTAAATAACTTTTTATTAAAACAATTTTAAGTGTTAAAGCACAGTCCAACTCATCCAGGCAGCCATTTAGCCACAAGTTACTCTGATATTGATGAGAAAAAACAATGTTTACATATTAATATATTTGGATACAATCTGTGTTTTATCCGGACTTTGGCAAAGGCTGGCTAATACCAAATGTCCCGATAATGTCGGTACGTAGTCTGGCGCATAGTCGGGCTAAACCACATAGACCAACACACACACACACACACACACACACACACACACACACACACACACACACACACACACACACACACATCATATATACATAATCACACTTCTTCAAACAAACCTACAAACTGTACTTTCACTCACACACAGTCATCACTGGTGGGTGCAAACCTGAGGATAGAAGAGTTTGTTGAATCCGACGTGGCATGTTCGTACGAACGCTTCGTACAAACAAAAGTAAGAGAAATTTAGGATAAAAATACGAACATGTTCTTGCATGAGGCCCATTATGTTGAAGTGGATATTAAAGAAGTGGATATTAAAGTGATTAATGGCTTCAAACATCTGCTAAGTTCATGGAAAAAAACTACACAGACATGGTCCTGATTTTAGTATTTTACATCGCTTTATAATGTAGCGGTTTTTTTGTGTGTTTTTTATTTATTTATAATTTTCTTTTATTTTTCCAGTTCATATGCTTTTTTATGATTGTCTACCGTTGTACTGATAAATATGTCCTGGAGGGTAAATGTAAACTATATCTTGGCTGCAAATATTCAATCAAGCAGCGAAGCAGGCAGTCTGATTTCAGTCAGCTGCACTCAGTCTGCTCCTCCTCCGAGACGGGCAGACTGAGCGCAGCTGACGGATATTAGACAGCCTGCTTCGGACTAAACGAGAGGAACACACCGCTGAAGCCAGGGAGCTCGAACGTCCAAAGTAAAACTAACTTTACAACAGTGCCTGGTTAAACAATCCTTGTGCTCTTTAATGTGGTGCTTTTTCAGATGTTTATTAAGTTTGATGTATTGTAGGTCACAACGGAGCTTTCTTCTCTTGGTACAGCAGCTCTGCAGACATTGCACATTGCTGTCGTGCGGTGTTTAGTGTAAAATACTTCCACGCAGCGGACATGTTGAGATGAAAATTTGGTTAGCCGTTAGCCACAGTGCTGCTCTCAGTCCTCCTGTATTTACTCACATTTTAGCTGGCTTCAAACTATGAAATGAATTTCCTTCAGAAAATCCATTCCATAGTTTGATTCCCTGCCTTGCAGAGCAGCTGGCAGGGAATCACATGTGGAGATGTTTCAGCAGACATAGACATTCATCATGGATCGGAAATCTCTGCAGATTGTATCGGAAAAAATCCGATAGGTAAATTATGCTGGTATAGGAGGCCGAGGCCAATACTGATACCAGATCAGCCCCATCCTTAACTAAAACACAATTACAGTATTTTCTGGTGTATAGGTCGCACCTGTGTATAGGTCGCACCATCCAATTATAGCCAAAGAATTGGAAAAATCCCTAGATAGGTCGCACTGGTGTATAGGTCGCACCTACGTTTAGCTCTGCTGCAAAAGTCTGCCACAGGAGCGCACAGCAAGGCTTTTAAGAAGATTAACACTTAAAAACAATTGTTTGATAAAAAATTATAGCAAATATGTGTCTGAGCTGAACCTTTCCTTAATAAATGAACGTAATTGTGAAATGAGCTGGATTTAAAAATTTGTTTCGCCGAAAGTGATAAAAAGCCATATATAGGTCGCAGGCCTTGAAAAAAACCATAAAAGGTGCGACCTATACACCGAAAAATACGGTAGTTCATCTGCATGAGAAATCTGTTAATTAACCAAGTAACTAACTGATTAAATAACAATTCTCTCAGGAATTACATGAACAACTTTTCATGGGGTCTGACTGTTTGAAAAAACAATTTGATTGGTTGGTTGGTTCTCTCCACATATTGCACAACCACTGAACCAGTATTTTAGAACCAACATCTATAGTCCAAATTATGATTTAAGGTTTAATTAGTTTGTTTTCAAAGTATTCTTGAGAAATTAGGAGCAAATCATAGATTAGGAACTTGTTCAAAAATTGTTACAGAATATATTTTACTAAATCAAAATTAATTTTATTTGGGTGTTAAAACACCAGTTGCATCTCATGACCTATAATAATTATTTTAATATTTTCTGGTAGAAAGTTTTCACTCCAGTGTGGACTCTCATGTGTCTGTTTAAACTTGCCTTCTGACTAAATCTTTCTCCACAAAGTTTACAAGGAAACGGCTTGTCTCCTGTGTGGACTCTCGTGTCTGTTTACCGTATTTTCCGCCCGATAAGTCGCACCGCCCTATAAGTTGCGTTGTCCAATTATGTCCAATAAATTGAAAGAAACCATAAATACGTCGCTTCGCCCTATAAGTCGCATCTATTATGTGTCACCGCTGACGAGTCGCTTATGTTACGCGTCACCGCTGACAACCCGAAATGTGGGCCGTGGTTAGCTCTGATGCAAATGGCTGCCACACGGAAGGACTTTAACAAGATTAACACAGTAAAAACAATTATTTGTTTGCTGAAAAATATAGCAAAGATGAGTCTTAGTTGAACTTTTCCTTAATAAATGCACGTAATTGTCAAATCAGCTGGATTTAAAAAAGTAGTTTCGCTAGTGCACCCGTACGGGTGGGACAGCAGCATTTTCTTTAAAGGAGACCACAGATAGGTTTTTAAAAATTTTATGATATGTCTTTGGGGTTACCAGACAGTGTTCATTCAATTTAATACACAAAATAATTCTTAGATAATCAATTATACCCTTTTTAATTCTGCCATTTTTAACTTTCGTTTTGAACGACCGGTTTATGATAATGAGATCTCGTGGCACGCCCTTCAAAGATCTGCTTACATTAACTCCGCCCTCCAAAGGCAGACGAGGAAGTCAACTCACGTACTGCCACAGAGCCGAGCTGAACTGAACTGCGACAGATCAGACGTGTACAAGTTGTCGTATCATTTTTTATTTTTCCTCTGTAATAAATGTCCAACTCCCTCCCTGACTCTCCCTCCCTCTCCCTGTGCGCGCAGCTGGAGGTAGTGGAGTGGTCACTCGCGGACACACACACACACATACACGCACACACACACACTCACAGCGGGGCTGTCTTTTTATCTGTGTCCCTCGGAGGGACACAGATAAAAAGACAGCCAGCCGCGCGCCGGGCCGGCACACACACACACACACACACACACACGGGTTTGTCAATGGTTTAGCGGTACGTAGTCTGTCCTGCTAATGACACATAAACCAACACACACACACAGCAACATGCGCATCGCTGTTCCCATCTGAAAACTATCAATTTTAAATCTGCTTAGTGCGCGCTCCATTATCTGGGCCAAGAGGGTCAGAGAGTTAGCTGGCTAGACTCTGTGACATTTTTAGCCATGAAATCAGGAAAAACAACCGTCAACTCTTTTATACTGAAGTGGTTTGAGCCTAACCAGGGGTTGGTAGGTGAGGGGCTGAACTCAGGTTCGAGATGGGTTGTCCTGGCGCTTGTGACGTCACAAGCGCGATGATTTCAAAACGAAACCTAACTTATCACAGTAAAATAAATATACTTAGAGTAAATAAACCACTGGGTGCATTTTTTTGGCCTTAGGACTGTTTTTTTATGAAGTAAATACCCAAAGTTGAGTAAAAAAAACATTAAAAAGTGAATTTTGAATATGTGGTCCCCTTTAAAATTTAGCAAGATGAACACAGTTTTTTTTTTGCTGACATTATAGCAAATGTGTTTCTGAGCTTAACCGTTCCTTAATAAATTCACGTAATGGTCAAATCTGCTGGATTTAAATTGTTTTGCTTTGACGTCTTCCAAACGGTCGTGCGCACTGCGAAAATAAATTATAAATAAATCGAATTTTAGCTCAAACATCTCATTCAGCTAACAGTTTGTAAATGTCCACCCAGTAATTACTTTCTGTAAGTTTCAACAAAATCTGTCCTGTGGTTTAGTAGTTCATACCTCCAGAGCAGGAGGCCGGGCTACGTGGGAACGGTCGGTGTACCCTAGCGGACAAAAGTGGTACTGCACCCCTATCGGCCGAAAGCGGTATTGCACAATTTTTTGCCAAAATGAAAAATGGTCATATCTGAGCCAAAAAATTGTCTATAAAATATGGGGGGAAAATCCATAAATATGTCACTTCGCATGGCGCACGTCGCAGGGCATGCAAATTAAGAAAAAAGGTGCGACTTATACGCCGGAAAATACTGTAAATGTGTTTTATGACTAAATCTTTGTCCACAAAGTTAACATGGAAACGGCTGGTCTCCTGTGTGGATTCTTATGTGTTTGTTTAAATTTGTCTTATGACTAAATCTTTGTCCACAAAGTTCACAAGGAAACGGCTTGTCTCCTGTGTGAACTCTTATGTGCGAGGTTAAATTTCCTTTCCGACTAAATCTTTGTCCACAAAGTTCACAAGGAAACGGCTTGTCTCCTGTGTGGACTCTCATGTGTAAGTTTAAACTTGCTTTCCGACTAAATCTTTGTCCACAAAGTTCACATGGAAACTGTTTGTCTCCTGTGTGAACTCTTGTGTGTCTGTTTAAATTTGCCTTATGACTAAATCTTTGTCCACAAAGTTCACAAGGAAATGGCTTGTCTCCTGTGTGGACTCTAATGTGTGAGTGTAAATATGCTTTCTGACTAAATCTTTGTCCACAAAGTTCACAAGGAAACAGCTTGTCTCCTGAGTGGTCTCTCGTGTGTCTGTTTAAATTTGCCTTATGACTAAATCTTTGTCCACAAAGTTCACAAGGAAACGGCTTTTCTCCTGTGTGGACTCTCATGTGTAAGTTTAAACTTGCTTTCCGACTAAATCTTTGGCCACAAAGTTCACAAGGAAACGGCTTGTCTCCTGTGTGGACTCCCATGTGTCTGTTTAAACTTGCCTTCTCACTAAATCTTTGTCCACAAAGTTCACAAGGAAACGGCTTGTCTCCTGTGTGGACTCTCATGTGTGAGTTTAAATGTGTCTTCTGACTAAATCTTTGTCCACAAAGTTCACAAGGAAACGGCTTGTCTCCTGTGTGGACTCTCATGTGTGAGTTTAAACTTGCTTTCCGACTAAATCTTTGTCCACAAAGATCACAAGGAAACGGCTTGTCTCCTGTGTGGACTCTCATGTGTTTGTTTAAATCTGCCTTATGACTAAATCTATGTCCACAATGATCACAAGGAAATGGCTTGTCTCCTGTGTGGACTCTCATGTGCGAGTTTAAATTTGCCTTATGACTAAATCTTTGTCCACAAAGATCACAAGGAAACGGCTTGTCTCCTGTGTGGACTCTCATGTGTTTGTTTACATGGTCCTTCCGACTAAATCTTTGTCCACAAAGTTCACAAGGAAATGGCTTGTCTCCTGTGTGGACTCTCATATGTTTGTTTACATGGTCCTTCCGACTAAATCTTTGTCCACAAAAATCACAAGGAAATGGCTTGTCCCCTGTGTGGACTCTCATGTGTTTGTTTAAAGTATCCTTCCGACTAAATATCTGTCCACAAAGTTCACAAGGAAACGGCTTGTCTCCTGTGTGGACTCTCATGTGTTTGTTTACATGGTCCTTCCGACTAAATCTATGTCCACAAACATCACAAGGAAACGGCTTGTCTCCTGTGTGGAATCTCATGTGTGTGTTTAAATGTGATTTGGAAGTAAATCTTTTAACACAGTCATCACAGCTTATTGAGTTTGACCTTGCCTGGACTTTCATGCGTGACTCTATATTTTTCTTCTCTCTAACACATTTCTTATTAAGCAGACAGCTTGAAGATTTCACTCTTGAATGACTTGTCATGTGTCTTTGAAGAGTCCGGTTACTGACATACTGCTTACCACACTCAGAGCAGCTCAAAGACTTGTTGACAGTTTTTACCTCTGATTCAGGAGCTCTGCTCTCCTTCCAGTCTTTCATACTGTCTTCACGTTCTGATTCAGAGTCTGATGAGTTCTTTAGCGGAGAGTCAGGATTGGTCATTTCACCATCCTCTTCATCGTCCTCGATAACGTCAGTCTTTGAAGAGCTGGAACTGCCTTTGAGAGTCTTTAAATCTGGGTTCCTGGTAAGTTTTTTTTTTAAATCCTCCTCACTCTTTAAAGAAACTGTAGTCACCTAAAATCCTATATCGGTCTCCTCCATATTAAGTTGGCCACCCACCAGACTGGTCTAAGGGTCATTTCTTCCACTTTATTATAAGAGGCTCTGGGTCCTGCTGGTCAACATCAGGCCTTCAGTCTTGAGGAGCTTCTTCTTCTTAATCAGCTCTAAACAGAGGCAGAAACACATATACAATAAAGACAATGTTACACACACACACACACACACACACACAAACACACACACACAAACACACAATTTTACCCTCACCATCACCATCTTCTAGGGGTGTAATGGTACACTAAAATCACATTTCGTTTTTTTTTTAGTTCCCTTTCAGTTAGGTTCTCTCGGTGCAACATATCACTGTGGGAAATTGCGCGCCGCGCGGTTTACCTGAAGGAATACAATCACGCCTTTACGGCAGGGGCGTCATCCCCGTACCAGAGGCCCCTCCCTCTGGGTACTTAAGGGACTGACGCCCTCACATCGATCTCTCTTTTTTGCCCTTCACCTCGCTTATACCTGAAGCTTGCTTCGTGGGACTTCTCTGTTGCCTCATCGCTCGACCGGAGGTCCCTACACAGAGTCCCTTGCTCCCTACACAGAGCGTACAGAGGGTTCGGTTCGGTTTCATTTCATTTACCCTTCATATATACAGGTAGTATCATAGAGCCACGAGAACTCATCTTCAAGAGAGACCTGTTTAGGGAGCAGATGGTGTGGGTTAAGGGCCTTGCTCAGGGGCCCAGAGTGGGACGAATGAGGGTGGAGGCAGGTGAGGGTGTTTCACCTTTTTCCACCCACATTTTTTGATGTCGTCGGTACCGGGGCTTGAACTGGCGATCTTCCGATCACAGATCCACCGTCTCTAACCACTGCGCCACCACTCCCCCCGGTTAATTTTCGGTAAAAAAAAGACAAAATAAAGACTTACAAAATGTTTATTTTAAAAATATGCCAAGTAAACAATACGTTTGTATAAAAATAAATAAAAGCGACCCATTTGGGTGATATATTAAATAAACGGCACTCTTTACAATAAATTTTACTAACAATAATAAAAATCTTAATAAATACAATAACAGTCAGAACCAGAACAATGAGCAGCAATAGACCGTTTACAACCTAACTAATCAAGTTTTAAGTTTTTGTCCAAAAATATCAACTTGTCCACATTTTCTGCTAAAAGCACAGATCTAGTTTCAGTGAATATCTCCAGCAGTGGAGAAAAATCATCTCAAAAACAACAACTAGCAGCGGTGTGGCTGTAAAATATATATAATATATATATATATATA
>JBBPBX010013896.1:12756-26958 GCA_038048925.1 Garcialebias charrua | reverse complement strand
TTTTTTTTTTTTTTTTTTTTTTTTATAAATGAATACATGTACAGTACTGGACAGTCACCAAGCACTTACCCCGGATTTACACAGCACGCGGTCCGAGTCCGCTCCGGTCCGCAGGTCGCAGCTGAGCGAGTCCAATTTCCACTGCCTCCGCTCAGCTCAGGTCCGCCTGGATGCGCCGCTCCAAGACGCATGCGCGGGAATTGCGAGATTGCGCGATAAATCAAGTGATAAATAATGAAGTCAGAACAAAACAATTCATTCGGTGGAAGAAGGAGAACAACAGTAAAGGCTGCCTTGATCTTCTCTCGTAAATAAGCGACAGGACATGGTTTGAGCAACAGGAAGTGATGTTTACATTTCAGAATAAAATACTTTTTTATTTATTTATTTCTTGTATTGCGTTATTAGGTGTAGTCATAGTCATAAATATAATAGTTTAGTCATAGAATAGTCATAAATGATAGTTTGACAGCATTTTTGTACAAATAAATCCGTATAGAGCTAGGATTAGTCCGCCCGTGGTGATTTTATTTTGTAAATACGGAAGTTGTGCTCGTTCCTTTTCCTGTTGGTGCGACGTAATCTTCAAAAGTTGACTCCGGCACAGCTCCGTCGTCCGGCAGAAATAGAAAAATTTCTAAATTTGACGGACTGCCGTCCGCTCGCCACAGCTCGCCGCCCCCGTGCGGAGCCAGTGCAAATTCTCTCATTGATTATAATGGGTGCGGATTTGCTGCGGAGGTCGGACCGGAGCGGGGCGGAAGCGGAACGCGTGCTGTGTAAATCCGGGGGTTAGCCTATCCTAACACAGTTTTTAAAGATGAAGGAATGAGTTGAATTGTCTCCCTTTCACATAAAGTGAAAGTAGCTCCCTTTATGTGAATGGAGCCTGCAGGGAGGAGGGACACAATTCAACTGACTCCTTAACTGTGTTAGGATAGGCTAAGTGCTTGGTGACTGTACAGTACAGTACATTTATCTATTTATAAATAAAAAACAATAAAAAATAAAAATACTGTATATACAGTACTGTATATTTTTAATAAATAGATAAATGTACAGTACTGTACAGTCACCAAGCACTTAGCCTATCCTAACAGTTTTTAAAGATGAAGGAGTCAGTTGAATTGTCTCCCTCCTCCCTGCAGGCTCCATTCCCATAAAGGGAGCTAGCTCCCTTTATGTGAAAGGGAGACAATTCAACTCATTCCTTCATCTTTAAAAACTGTGTTAGGATAGGCTAAGTGCTTGGTGACTGTCCAGTACTGTACATGTATTCATTTATAAAAAATAAAAAAAGTAAAAAAAAAGTTAAAAAAAGTTAAAAAAAATTATTTTTTTATTTTTTTATTTTTTTAACTATGTGATCCTACTTACGAATTTTTGACATACGAGCGCCCCCTAGGGACGGAACTCACTCGTAAGTCGGGGACTACCTGTATTTGTTTAAGCAGATATGAGTGCATATAAGCCTTTGTGCTTGTGTATTAACAAATGTTGAGTCAGAAAAATACAGACAAAAAAAGAAAGTGAAATCATACTGAAGACGAAAAGATAACAGATGGAAGAAAGAAAAAAGAACCCTCCTACCACATTAATTGCAATACCACCGTGTACCACCAGTCTGTGTAACCCACCAATCCAGCTGTGCTGAAAAAATTACATATATCTGGTAAGTAATATTAATATATAGTTAATAATATTAAGTATTATTAGTAACTGAAAATCATTCTTACCTTAAAGAGCGACTCCACACCCTGTGGATCGGTAACTCCTCCCCCGAAGCAGTTTGAAATTTTCCCTCAAAATAGGCGTGTCGAGAGTCGAGCAGGGGAGGAGGTTGGGGGTTGTCCTGTGTTCACGCCCCCTCTAGTGGTAAACTCCCACCCCTCCCCAAGTTTAGATTTCAGTTCGATACCTGGGCATTTGGGTCACAAAAACTGCAAGCAATTGTGTCAAACTGAATGTTGATAATAATATTACTAAATGCAAATTAATATTAAATAACTGGTTGCAGAGAGACTTAACTATTTCTGGTAGGACACTATTAACCAAAATGGAGACTTTATCAAGGCTGGTTTATCCTGCATCATCCATAGCCATACCTCCAAAAATTATTAAGGAAATTAATAAATTAAACTTTAACTTTATTTGGAGAAATAAACATCATTATATCAAAAAAGGAGATACAGTTAAAAATTATGAAGATGGTGGAATTAAAGCAATAGATTTTGAAATTATGAATGGCGTATTAAAACTTAAATGGCTTCAATCATTTCTGAAAAATGCTCATGAGGTTTGGTTTGCCGTCCCCACTTTGGTTTTTAGTAAAGTTGGAGGTATTGACTTCCTGTTGAGATGTGACTTTGACATTCCTAAATTACCTGTTAAATTATCTGCTTTTCACCAACAGGTGTTATTAAACTGGAAAATAGCTTACAAACATAATTTCAGTCCTCACAATGTTCCATTTTGGAACAACAGAGTTGTTCTACATAGAAGGAAGTCTGTGTTCATGGAAACATGGATGGAGAAGCAAATATGGTCACTCACTCATCTAATGGATGAAAAGGGAAATCTATATGAATATGAAGAATTCACAAAAAAATATAACCTAATCTGCACCAAAAAAGACTATGATAAAATAATAAAAAATATACCAATTGCATTTGTTCAGTTAATTAAAAATAATTATGAAACTAAACCAACAGTTAGTTTACCGAGCATCAATCTCAATGGACTAAATTTAACACACAATAAATGTAATAACAATTTCTTAAGACAACATTTAATAAAAACAATATATACTGGTCAGGTAAGAAGAAAGTTTCATGATTTCTATGATAAGAAGGAAAGAATAAAAATTATGACACAATATCTGGGTTTCCCTCTTCCACCTAAATATAAAGAATTACATTTCAAAACTCTAAATAATATTTATCCTTCTAACGAGTTTATCAGAAATAGATTTAAATTTGAATGTGATAATTGTTATATATGTAATGAACCTGAAACAACAGAACATTTATTTTATTTCTGTCATTCTGTGAACACATTATGGAAATCCCTTCACGATCTCCTGACCATCAAGTCCATGAACATAGACTCCTTCTCCGTTCAGAACATCTTATATGGATATGTATCTGAGAATAAAAAAGATGAATACTTTGTTAATAACATTATCATAATATTAAAATTCTATATACATAAATGCAGATATGGCAAGTCTAAACCATTATGGTCTGTATTCAAACAAGAACTCCAGTTGTTAAAACTTTCTTTAAACTGTGCTAAAAAACCACAAGCAAAAAAGCTCTTTGATCACCTCGCTCAGATAATATAGCCCTCTGACAAATTATTTTAAGTAATTATGTAGAATGTTAGATAAATAGTTTTGTTATTGTTTATTTTACTTGGACTGTATTATTTGCAATTTTTCAAATAAGTCTATTACCCAAATTTACGGTTATGATGGTCGATATGTTAATTTAAGAATGTTTACATTAGATTAGGAGGTATGTTAGTAGATATTTGTACATGTTTATATATATCATTGTAATTTTGAGATTGTCATCTGTTATTTGTGTGCCTTTTGTTCTGTATGTTCTAAAATGTTCAATAAAAAATTTAAAAAAAAGTTTAGATTTCAAGATGGCGGATAGTCGCGTCTTCAGTAAGTAAATACCTAAACTTTTACCAAAATAACAGTTGTAAAATGTTGTTGCGTGCATTTAATCACACACACACACAGCTTATGCGTATGCTTCTGAACACAGAACACATTAAAAACCTGTGTTTAGCTGCATGGCATGCGGTGTACAGCTGTGTTTGTCATTTTAATTTGCCACATCTTATTACTTAGCACATTACAAAAGTAACGTTTCATAATAAATATTATAAAATATTGATTTTTCCTACCCTCTATAGGGTAGGGTTTGTTTGACGCTTTGGCTTATTTTTGTTATGCAACCCAGAACTAAACACACATTGTTTTTTGAATTGACTATTAATTAGCACCAAACAGTGGTAAAATCTTTTATTTGGTTTCCAAATACTGTATCCGTGTTTAGAAACATTAGATAAGCTTGTACAATATATATTTGTTAGGACATGTATACAGTATATGTGTCAGCTAATCAAAACTGGGCACAGCACAGCTGATAAGATTAATGAGAAAATATTTCTTAATGCAAACCAAACCAATTGCAATAAATTTAACAATACATGTACTGTGTATCCTTTAAAATGTTCTTTTCAGATAACTGTGATGACTCAAAGCACCCAGCAGCCACACAGAGTAATTGCAGCCAGGATTACTTTAACCAAGAAGATGATGCAGAGTCTCGGCCAGAGCTTCATCTCCTGAGACCTGCATCCACGACAATGTTGGTACAGCTGAGACCCTGGTGTTCGTTTCTGGCTGGAAGGTGGAGCATCCTGAAGGTGGTTGGGACTCCTCGTTCTGCTGTCCACTGCGTCCAAACAGAGGAGCTGGGGTGGTGTCCCATGTGTTTTCAGAACCTTTTGTTGTTTTGAAGTAACTTACTGTTAATAAAATGAATCATAGACAACTAGTTTTTGTAATCAATTTGTTTATTTATTTTTTCCCTCATGCATGAGGACAAATCTGGGACACGATGCAGCGGTCGACTTCCCTCACTCCATCCCGACCCTGGATATTTGCAGTCCTGAAAAGAGAAAAGATCAAAAGTTTAATCTGAGTAAATGTAACATTTTAATGGAGAAAGATGTTGATTCAAAATTTCACAGTGTCAACAAATCCCCAAAATGTTGGGACAGGTAGCAATGAACAAATAAACAAGAATTAATGTTGCATAAACTTTTTTTAAACTTTTTTTATATAAATGTCCGCCATAATAAAAGTAATAAATAAAATAATAAAAACATAATTAATAATATTAATACCTGCAGACAGAGGGTAGGGTACAAAAGTAATAAATAAAACATGAATACATGTACCTGGTGAATCAGCTCTCATATGTCACCTCCAAAGTGACATGTCTACATGTCTCCTTGATGCTTGATGTCTGTGAAGCACGGCTCAGATTGGATGTGGAACGCCTCATGGAAATAAAAAAAGAACAACACATTTTAATCACCTTACAAACAAGCATACTGTACTTGTTTTCACTTTGTTGATCTGTTAAACAGATGACCCAGTGCAAAATAAATACTGCTGCCCATGATACTCATTCACAAGTACACATTATTTTATAAATACCTTTGATGCACAACATTATTATTTGCAGCAAAAGTACACCGTGTCTAAAACATCGTACTGTAACTAGTACAACAGCTAAAATTAGCGCCAGCTAGTCTCCATTGTTTTTTTATGTCACGGTCTTCTTTATCAGAGTTCATAAGAGTTCACACACTCTGCGGTGTTCATAAGAAACACTAGATTTTGAGCATTTAAACACAACCACAAACTAACGTTGATCAGCAACAGATAAAAACGCCACGACCTTGTGGGGCCACACCGAAGCAAAGCTGCAGGTCCCAAACACAGCACATGAAGAAACACGTCATGTACTCAAAAGATAAATTATGGAATGGAAGGTGTAAAATGGTACTCACCTCCAAACGGATTGTAACCTGATGGTGTAAGGGTGGGTGAACATCAGTTTGAAGAGCTTTCTTGGAACATCGTGGCTCTTCTATGCTAATGCTATGTTGCTAATCGCTAATCCAACCCCTGAACTCTGGAGGGGGAGTGACCTGGGAGTGACCTTCTCGGGGGAGTGGCTCCACTTTTATACTGAGGCAGCAGAGGCTGTGACGACATCGTGCGAAAATTAATAACTGTGCGAAACGTAAACTAATGAGAAAATCAGGGTGCAATACCACAGTTCAACCCATAGGACTACAGATACTCGTTTTTAGACCAAATATTGCCGATTTTAACTAATACGAACAATTTCATGAAAATTAACACAGAAATAGTGCTCTGAAACATTTTAAACACATTCTGGGGAGTTTATCAGCTAAAAAAAGTTACATTTGGGTTTTGTTTCGCTTTAATGATGACTAATATAGCTATGGAGTAACCTCTGGATCTCTGAACAGCTGACCATTGATGTACAGTTTGTCCACTGAAATTGTAGCTCTTCTACCTTCATTTAATTTTTTTCTAATCGGGAACAGAACGCACCTTCTACTTAAAATTTCTGCAGGAAATTGATCATTCATACTGAAATTGGTGTCACGTAGTTCCCTACCTTGGCTTTCTACATGTATTTTTTGTTTGAAATGTTCAAATCTGGCTACAATCGGTCTTGGCCTATTATTTCCAGCTTTCTTACCTCCGAGGCGGTGAACTCTGTGAAAAGTGAGGGAATTAACCACATCACTCGGCAACTTCAGCTGAGTCTGCATGAAGGCCCGAACCAAGGCTTCGACGTCTTCATCTGTTTTCTCTGAGATTCCAGAGAAGACTATATTTTCCCGCATACTCCGGGATTGTATCTCCAATCTGGTTTTTTTTTTTGCTTTCTATATGTGTTTTGGAATTGTTTCTTTTGTCTTTTAAATTTGAAATGAATAAATTAAATACAAATACAAAATACAAATATTGATTCCTTTATTTTTCTATTATCACCGGATAGCTGTGATACCTCTTCGTTGAGTGTTTTAACCGTTCTCCTCAGCTGCTGGTTTTCACTAGCGAGCGATGCTACCTGTTGTTGGCTAAACTCCAATGACTCTTTTAAGTCCTGGAATTCCTTGTGTAGCAACTCCACCAGTGCTAGACGAGCGTCCAAGCTAGTTAATTTACAGTCGATCGACTCCAGGATCGCCTTAAAGCCCGAATTATCAGTAGACGGTGAATATGATACCTCCTTATTAAGAGAAGGCTTCTCCCTCTTAATAAAAACAGCTTCCTTCACACCCCTCTCAAACCACCTGTGTTCTCAGTCCAAAATGTGCACATTGTGGTCCTCAAATGAGTGTCCCTTGTCCATGAGGTGGAGGTGAACAGCTGAGTTTTGTCCAGAGGAGGTGGCTCTCCTGTGCTGGGACATTTGTCTGTGAATAGGCTGTTTAGTTTCCCCAATGTAGAGATCTGGACAGTCCTCGCTGCACTGGACCGCATACACTACACCTCTCTGTTTGTGTGTGGGTGTTTTGTCCTTAGGGTGGACCAGCATCTGTCTGAGAGTCCTGCTGGGTTTGAAATGTACTGGGATGTTGTGTTTGTTGAAAATCCTTCTGACATTCTCTGATAATCCAGCCACATAAGGGATGACAATGTATTTTCGTCTTTGCTCCTTTTTCTGTTTATTAGTGTGTTATCACACGCGTAGGCAGGGGGGGTGGGTTCGCTGGGTTCGAACGAACCGCCCACTTTGCCTATGAAATCCCGTCTACAACTCCCGTACAACACAAGTTCTGTGAGAAGAGAGGTGGAAAGGGAAGGTATAGAGACGCCGCTAATGTCAAACTGGTAAATAAACCTTGGTGGTTCACTGGAAGCGTGTCGGGTTGCTACTCCAATTTTTATCTCGACTTGGGTTTGATCCTCACTTGGTTGAACTTATTTTACTTTTGTCTTTTATTGGATTAAAAAAGAGAAGTTTGTGTTAACCACAGGCATAACACAAACTCCTTTTTTTATCCAATAAAAGACAAACGTAAAATAAGTTCAACCAAGTGAGGATCGAACCCGAGTCGAGATAAAGTTTGGAGTGGCAACCCAACGCGTTTCCAGTGAACCACCTAGGCGTGTTGCCCTTTCAAGGTCCACTTTTGTTTTAAACGAACCGCCCCTCATAAAATCCTGGCTATGTCCATGGTTATGTAGATTTCCTCGCTGACTTGACAAAGGCCCAGTTAGGATATCCAATTGTTTGGAGAGATTTTTCTATGTGTTTCTGTTCCTTTTCCTTCCCTTCTGTCTTTGTGGGTATGTGTTTGGATTGATGCTGTAAAGTTCTGATGACAGAAAGTTTGAGTTCCAGTGGATGGTGAGAGCCAAACAGAAGATACTGGTCTGTGTGGGTTGGTTTTCTGTAAAGTTCAATGTTGAGGCTGTCCTCTTTTTCTATGTGAACCAAACACTCCAAAAAAGGCAGCTTGTGATAATTTGCATCCTCTCTGGTGAACTTGATGTTGTTGTTGTTGATCGAGGTAATGTATCTGGTAAACTCTTCCACTTCCTTGGCTTGGATTTTGACCCAGGTATCGTCCACATATCGGAACCAATGGCTTGGAGTTGTTCCCTCATGAGAGTTTAGGGCTCTCTGTTCTATTTCCTCCATGTAGAAATTGGCAACAATGTGTGACACTGGAGATCCCATGGCACAGCCGTGCTTCTGTCTGTAAAAACTGTCATTGAACTTGAAATAAGTGGTGGAGAGGCAAAGATCCAGCAGTGTGCAGATCTGGTCTGGAGTGAAGTTGGTCCTTTTGTCCAAATCCTTGTCTTGTAGAAGTCGTTTTTTTGACGGTTTCTACTGCTTCAGAAATGGGTATGCAAGTGAAAAGAGACGTCACATCATACAATACAAGAGTTTATCCCGGGGTTAGCTTCAAATGTCGAACTTTGTTGGCAGAATCAATGGAGTCCTTTATGTGATGAGGTGTGTTTCCAACAAGAGGAGATAAAATACCAGCCAGATATTTAGCAACATTGTATGTCATAGAGTTCATGCTTCTGTTGATGGGTCTGAGAGGTGTATCTTCATTGTGTATTTTTAGAAGTCCATAAAGACAGGGAGTGGCTTCCCCCGGGTGCAATCTATAATACAATGATCGATTGTTTTCTCTTTTTCAAGTTTTTGCAGATAAGCGGTGACTTTCTTTTTAAAGGTGTTAGTTGGGTCCCTCTTCAGGGGCTCGCAGGTGTTCCTGTCGCTCAGTAGTGTAGTTATTTTTTCCTGGTAATCAAACGTGTTAAGGACTACTGAGCATCTTCCCTTGTCAGCTGGTAAAATGGTGATGTTTTGGTCCCGGTTGAGTGATGTTATAAATTTCATTTCCTGCGGTGTAAGATTTGAAGGAGGCAGTTTGGCACTGGAGAGGGTAGTTGATATTTTCATTCAGAGTTGTTCTGCCTCTACTTCTGTCAAGTTGTTGTATCTAATTGCAGATTCAGTGACCGTGATTAGTTCCACAACAGGTATTTCTTGTGGGGAGAAGGCAAAATTCCGTCCTTTTGCTAGCACATTTTTCTCAGGTTGTGTCAAGGTCCTGTTAGACAAATTTCTAACGCACTGTTCCTGAGTATTTGTGTTGGCGACAACCTCTTTTTCTTGACTGATGGCTTGTGACGAGAAAACCGCTCTGTTGTAGTTTTAGAAACTTACTTTTTTGACGTTCCTTGTTTTTTTGATGCTGTGATAGCCAGGCCTTTTTCAACAAAATGTAAAGGATTTTTGGTGTGTCAGTATCAAACTGTCACACTTTACCTTAATTCATTACTTATTCAGATTGAATAGTAATTCACGGATTCTTTTCTTTTTCAGGTTTACCCAATATTTCTGTGATCATTTATGATGGACAATAAACCATAAGCCATAAGTGACAATGAGACGTTGATTTTAGTCGGTATGCCAAAAGACACTACCTTTTATTTAAAATAAATCAACTAAAATTAACACCATTACACTTGATTGACTGATTTCACTTTCTTGCAATTTAACACGTCAGCAAACTTGATTGTAACACAACAGACATCAGTACAGGATGACAATAATACTTTTTATCTGTAGGTTCTTTAGCTTAATGTAGTTTCCAGCTTAGAATGATAAGGGAAAGGAGGAAATAGGAGAAGAGGAAGAAATAGTTTAAGGGAAATTAATTGTCTTGTGGTATGTTACCAGAATTGACACTTTCCATCAGACTTCTGCTGAATCCCAGGTATGTTTGTAAACAGCTGACTCATTACCTTTTAAAGGTATTGTGACATGATGTTGGAAATTTGCATATTTGTCACAACATATATATCTTATATCATTCAGCTCTGTTCGTTTTTGCAAAATAAATTATAAATATATTAAAATTTCATTCCAAGTTATGGTAGTTTTTTCTCTGGGACACACCCCTAAAAATTCACGCATTTCCGCAAAACGTCATCGTGACGTACACTTGGGCACTGGGAATAAGGCAGAGCCTTGCCCGTTTGTCTGGTGTTTTAACTGCTTGCCATACAGATCATTTTTCTGAAAGATTGCCTCTTTTTTTTGTGTAACTTGAAAAATGCCGTCACGTTGTAGCGCATTTGGGTATTCTAATATCAGCAGTGAACAAGTGAGTATTCACAAATTCCCAAAAGATGAGAAACTTTGCCTAGAATGGACAAGTACATAGAATGAGGGACCGATGGTGTCCTACTAAAGAATCGTATGCCTGCAGTGACCATTTTACTGCCGATCAGGCAACATCTGTAATTTTTTTTTATTCATGGAGGGTTTATTAATGAGAGTTTTGGATGATTTGCTGGCTTAAAAAGATAAATCTCAAACGCGACCGGGCCTTGCTGTTAACTTAGCGTTAGCACAACAACAAAGACCCACATCACGAAGCTAACCCCACTTAGCAACTGTTTATGAAATAAACCGTGTCTAAATCACTTTTCCATTGATCGCTCTAATCATTTTATTTTATGCTCTATCAATGGAAAACTTTTTAATACACGATGCAGCTTTGAAAAAACGTGCGGGAGGTTCATGTGGGTTCATCATTCTTAGCATTGAATAAACAAATTATTGTTAGTACTTGAATGTATTAAAGCAATCGAAAGGTTATTATTCAGCCAATACAGTTATTGGACACTCGATCAATGGAAAAGTGATCTAAACACGGCTTGTTTCATCCATCGTAGCTAAGTGAGGATAGCTTCATGTTGCTTCTTTTTGTTGTTGTGCTAAGCTAACAGCGAGTCCCGATCGCGTTTGAGATCTATCATTTTAAGACAGTAAATCATCCAAAACTCTCAATAATAAACTCTCCTTGAATACAAAAACTTACTGGTGTTACTTGATCGCGAAGACATCATTTAAGAATACATAACTAGCAACGTGTTTGCTCATGATTTTCTGTCGGCTAATTTTTTTTAGCATCGCACATGAAGAATCCTCCGTGATAATTGGCTTTATACACTCACAGTATATAAAGTAAAACAACATGAGCTCACGTTAAATATATAGTTTATCATCTAAAACACTACACAGCTCCGATTATGTTTACACAAAGACTTACTCTTTTCCGACGTTAGCTTCCCTACGTTGTTTAGATGTGGTAGCTGGGGGACTTTCTTTTAAAAATAGTAGGAATAGAATCCGGTTTTAAAAGTCTTCTGAATCTTACTGGAATGACCAGAACTAACAGAACTTCCAAAACTAAAGACAAATCGCTTAGATCAACACTAGAAATGCTGCACTCGACATGCTCAGCCATTGATATTTACATATATTTACATGCGTGTTGGGGCAGCGGCTCCCCACAGGCACGTCACGATGACGTTTGTGGAAAATCTCGAATTACTAGGGGCGTATCCCAGCGAAAAAATTACCATAACTTGTAATGGAATTTAAATATATTTATAATTTATTTTGCAAAAACGAACATAGCTTAATGATATAAGATATATATGTTGTGACAAATATGCAAATTTCCAACATGATGTCACAATCCCTTTAAGACGGCAGCCTGGTAAGAGAAGACATTAGCCTTTCGGATGCACAGAGTCCTTGCAGGCCCGGTGCGCCCGAGCTAGTTCGTTTACTTTCAACGTCTCCTGGGTCCGCGTAGATCATCAGAAATAGCGTCAGCTCTTGGTTGACTTCAAAACCAGACGTTCCTCAAAGGAAAGTTCATGAAGAACTTTGAGCTTTTTAGCTTTGTTGAATTTATAACGGCATGTTATAAATTCTTGGCTGATGAACCAGTCTTTGACTTAATGACTCAGTTTATCTAGCCATGAGAGAAAGGACATGATAGTTCTCTGGGCTAAAACAGTTACAAATGGTGTACCACAAGGCTCAGTCTTAGGAACAACCCTCTTTACAATTTACATAGCTAATGTAGGTCAGAGCATCCCTGATGCATACTTACATTTCTATGCTGATGACACAGTTGTTTACTGCCGAGCTAAAACAGTAGCTAAGGCTTTCCAGTCTCTGCAATCCGCTTTTGACATCATTCAGTCAGATTTGTTCCGTCTCAAACTTGTACTAAATGCTGATAAAACAAAAGGGATGTTTTTTTTCAAGTAGGAAGTCGGTCCCAGCAGATCTTCCTCTGATTTTATCCTCAAACGGTGTCCCAATTGAGTTAGTTGATTCTTATAAATATTTGGGTATCCTGGTCGATTCATATCTCTCTTTTTAACTCCACGTGAAAAACCTAGTAAAAAAACTGAAAGTTAAACTGGGTTTCTTTTTCAGAAACAGATCATGTCTAACACTGAATGTTAGGAAACGCCTTATATCTGTGACTTTCCTCCCCTACATTGATTACGGTGACATTAGCTATGTTTACATGGGCAAAATTCTGTGACCGGATTGAAATGTGCTCTGATTGCATAATTAGATAGCACCGTTTACATGGTCACAATCCGTTCATGACGAGTGTTTACATGCAGCGGGCTTTTATTCTGATCAGAAGTTCTGACATGCGCAGAGTGGTACACTCCCCTTAAAAAAAAAAACGAAGAGGAAGTTACTTTCGTAAAAACCACAGAAGAAGAAGCTACTTCCGGGACGAAAGTAAACAGACGCGTCCAAAATGGACCCGCGCCAGATTGTAATGACAGCGATGGAGTTGTTACTGCACTCCCTGATTGAACTACAGGTGAAGCAGCGCGTGCTTTTAGTTTTTTTATTCACAGGATGAGAGCGCTGGACGTCCTCTGTCCTCCAAGCTGTCGTGGACAACTGTTGGTAAGAAAATAAAAACGCTGTATGCTAATAAACTTTTTGTCCTTTCCTTTTCTACCTGTCTGCGTGATACTGTCTGTATTTGTTATTAATTAAAATAATTAAATTCTTCCTCTGTTTTCCCGTTTCTGGAGCATCAGTGTCACGATGCCAGGCAGTGCCCTGCCATGATGCCAATGTCCTGCGCCACTCAGACTCTATCAAAGGGCTCATCTGTTGACAAAAGTAAGGCTAATATTTACTATATTGTATTTAGTATTACTACAACGATTACAGCTAAGTACAGTATCTCAAAGTAGAGATGCTTAGCTGTAAAGTTTTATTTAAAATAAAATGTTTGAACCATGTCTTTAAACAAATAGTTAAATGTTGCCAAAATGTAAGGCTAACATTTACTATATTGTATTTAATTTTACAACTATTACAGCTAAGTATATCAGAAGACATACTTAGATGTAAAGTTTTCTTTCAAATAAAATTTGTTTGAACCATAACTTTAAACAAATAAAAAGTTGAACACTAAATATTGGCATGTCCTTTTTTGCAGTCTGTGAGGAACATTGAAGCAAAGGACGTCCGTCTCTTCATTGTTGGTGATCCTGCATACCGCTGTTGGACTGGCTCGTCAAAGGATACGCAAACTGTCCTCGTCTGACTCCTCAACAAGTCATTTAATGTTTACCTTGGCGCTGTCAGGTGGAGGTAGAGATGAACGGGTTTCTGAAGTCACAGTGGAGAGTTCTTCTAAAAAGATACTGTACTTATGTATTTGTGTTCACATGCAGTTAACATTTGTATAAAATTATTATCACAATAAACAACTGCAAGTAATACTAGTGAACATCTGAGCTCTTTAATGGACCAAACATTTTAACACATTCTTGTAAACAGTTGAAATTGCTTGTTTGAAACATGTTTCATTCTTAGTGCAATTTGAGGTGTATCAGAAAAACATAAAAATTAAACGTTCAAAACGTTTGTACAAAACAGACGATGTGCACAGATCACATCTTGTAATGATAACAACAAAAAATTTCTTTGGTCATTTAAAAACTACAGTAACCTGTAATTCAGTAACTTCTTTAACAACTCATCACATACTTTCACAATTTCGATGTATGCATGTGATTTCGGAAAACAAAATTGGTGACAAAATAATCGATTTTACTTCCAAAATGTATGTTTCTGTATCTGATAGAACAGCAAATGTGTTTTTATCCTGTGAGTCATGCAGAAACTCAGAGTCCTTATTAAACCACCTGACTGTATTAAGTTAGGACATCTTAATTGTACCATAAACTAT
>JBBPBX010013896.1:0-11124 GCA_038048925.1 Garcialebias charrua | reverse complement strand
CAAACATCTAATAAAGCTACTCACTTGTAAATGTCTAGACAGTGATTACATTCTGTCAGTTTCAGAAATATCCACTGAGCGGTTTCTGAGCTATTTATAATGTTTTAAACAGAAGCTAACTGAAGCTATTGCTAATAAAATATCGTTTTTTTTTATCTCAAACATATAATAAAGCTACTCACTTGTAAATGTCCAGACAGTGCTTACATTCTGTAAGTTTCAGAAAAATCTGCTGAGTGGTTCTTGAGTTATCTTGCAAACAAACAACTGAAACACAGAGCTAAAAGAAGTTACCTCCAGGAGGCCAACAGAGTCAATCCGAGCAGAGGAACTTTTTTTCGGACACATGAGCTGGAAATGGTCGGTGGACTCTTTAGAAGTGACCCTAGTGGACAAAAGTGGTACTGCACCATTTTCTGCCAAAATGAAAAACGGTCATAACTGAACCAAAAATTGTTCTAAAAATATGGGGAAAAAATCCATAAATAGCTCGCACCGGTGTATAGGTCACAGGCCTTGAAAAAAAAAACATAAAAAGGTGCAACCTATACACCGGAAAATACGGTAGACATTCATACACAGACACACTCACTCAGACCCACCCTCATCCTCAGCCTCACTCACACAAAGACAAACAATAACAACACATTCCATTCATAATCCCGATGCACACTCTATACCCCTCAGGTCCAAGACATGTACCTGCCCCCTACATGGGGCAGCCCACACCCAAACCCAGGAGGTAAGCCCATTCATTCTGGGATGGAGAGTAGCTGACATCCAAGATTCGGCCCAACCCGCGCCCTGCCGACAGGACAGGACAACCGAGTCCAAGCAGCCCCAGAGAGAGCGCAATGTCCACGCCCACAGCAAACCCCCAAGCCCCGAACCCCCCATATTCCAGGACAACACCCGATGGCTGGCCACCTTACTGGACCCCATCCCCAGAATGGCCGTCAGGGAACCAGGGGGTGCAACAACAAAAAAACTAGACCCCGACACACACACCCCGTCCCCATATGTGCTGTTGATGTGTGTTGTTATAAAGTGCAATTAAAAAAGAGAAAGAGAAGGAGCAAAAACTGGCATAATGCCAGTTTCCCCTCCACCCCAACTCTAACCCAAGCCTTTACTGTCTAAATGCATAATTGTGAGTTAGCACTGGCACAGGAGGCGAGAGTGGTGTCATCTCGCCACCCATAACCATAGTGCTCACCCCAAGTTCCTATAATGAATAGTGAATTTTATGAGGATGTTTATGAGTGAATGTCTAAGGTGTATAATAAAATTGAGTCCTAGGTGGTTCTGAACAACAGAGATGTAAAAATGTTGCAGCACACCCGAGCCTCAAAATCCGTACATGCATTAATTTGAAATGAAGAGGGCGGAGGTGCGCGGTGAGGGATAGGGAGAAAATAACTGCAGGAACAAATGCTCCCGCAGCGAGTCAGCTCCCCCGCTGACCCTACATCCCCCCCACCCCCCGTTCGCCAAGGTCCACCCAAGGAGCCAGGCCAAAACACGTCTCCGACCGCCAGGCCCATTGGGCTCCAGACCAGAGAGGGACAGGGCCACGAGGGCCGCCAGCGGCAGGACCAACAGCCCACACCCACCAGGGCCGCCAAGGCCCCTACGAACCGCAGTTAGCCCGCCGCCCAAGAGGACGCAAAATCCCACATGGATGACACGGCCAAGAGTGCCCGCCTAACCGCTGACAGAGTCAGGAAGCACCGGGAGCGGGCCCCCACCATAGAAAGGGGCCCGCCAACCGCCCATGCATAGTCCCAGACCATCATCAAGGACATCCACTCAGTCCCCACCCCAGAAGAAATACTAAACCAACCCTTAATACGAACAACTCTCAGAACACATAATACACTAGACACCCAAACTGGGTCAACTTGCCCCCTCCCATGGGCCACCAGTCACACCCCCAGACACTCAACCCCCCAGCCCACGAACAGTTTGTGTTCTAATGTTCATGTGTTTTAATACAAAAACTAAAAACATAATTCTTGTGTGAATCTCATCTCTTCATTCAGAAGTACACTGTAAAAAATAATTTACAGGTCACATGACAACTGGAGAGACAAACACCCCCATCATTTAGTGCATCATAGCATCCAGCTGAAAAACTGATTTGACAATTTCAGTCTGCAAGACTTCTCCCTCCTGGCTGGGGATGCCCAAAGTCCACAGCAAACTTCACTTTTTCTCCAAAATATCGTATTTTCCGCCCGATAAGTCGCACCGCCCTATAAGTCGCTTTATCCAATTATGTCCAATAAATTGGAAAAATCCATAAATATGTCACTTTGCCCTATAAGTCGCATCTATTATGCGTCACCACTGACGCGTCACGTATGTTACGCGTCACCGCTGACGACCCAAAATGTGGGCCGGTGGTTAGCTCTGATGCAAAAAATGGCTGCCACACGGAAGGACTTTAACAAGATTAACACGGTAAAAACAATTATTTGTTTGCTGAAAATTATAGCAAAGATATGTCTTAGCTGAACTTTTCCTTAATAAATGCACGTAATTGTCAAATCAGCTCGATTTAAATTGTTTCGCTTTGACGTCTTTCAAACGGTCGCGTACGCTTCAAAAATAAATTATAAATAAATCAAATTTTAGCTCAATCATCTCATACAGCGAACAATGTTTGTAAATGTCCACCCAGTAATTAATTTCTGTAAGTTTTATAAAAATCTGCTTTGTGGTTCATGAGATATTTTGCAAAATAGTACCCATTAAAACAACGGAGCTAATGCTACACATCTATGGTCCTAAAACATTGAATATTAGCTCAAAAATCTCCTTCAGCTAACAGTTTGTAAATGTCCATCCACTGATTCATACCTGCAAACTCAGAAGGGATGAAAAAGGTGACAAACGTTGTGCCAACACCCCCCCCCACCCCCACCCCAGAAAGATTTTGTAATTTTTTTTAACATGCTTCAGGTAAAAGTCATTTACTAACCTAATTTAATAGACATACATCAATAAGAAAGATTGTGTCAACAAAAGAATTAAAAAATAACAACAGTAGCAAGGCAAATACAGCAGAACATTTTGCTAACAGTAAAAACTAATTTCTTCAATGTTTTGTCAGAAATTTTTGAAAAGTAGATGCCATTTCCTGCATTCTGGTGTATTTTAACAAGTTGTTAAAGCTCCACTGACATCATCTTTTGACTTTTCAAAAAATGGCACAACATATATAAATATTAAGATTGACCCCTGACCGTTTTTGCTAAAATAATGTTAAATGAATGAAAATTCCTCCCAAAAACAGTTTAAAATTAGCGCAGTTTTTTTAACACGATAAATAGGGATTTCGCCGTCGCAGGATGATGACGTCATGACAAGGAATTTCTCTACTGCGCAGCTTGAAAACAATGGAGGAGCTACAAACTCGATCCGTCCAATTTAGCCATTTAAAAGTTAATATTTTAGCGGATTGTCTGCAGAGAAGCCAAAGTTATTTCCAGTAAACAGCAGGTTATAATTTTTTTTCAGCTCCTGCTGGTTTTTGGAGACTTTTCACTTCATGAGGTGAGCTGCTGTGTGGAGTTACATGAGCTGCATGTGGACGAGGCAGAAGTAATTCTACAACATGTACATCGTCTCCAGCCTCCACAGCACTGAAATGGTAATATATTAGTTAATGTTCCTAATAATTATTCAACATTAATTAATAGTTTAAAAAATTAGTCCCTTTTAAAATATCTGTTAAATATATTATTCTTTTATTTTATTTTGTTTGTGTTTTCAGGTTTCCAGGTCTCCAGTCCATCACCTGAGGCTCTTCCTGTTGAACCACTAGTACAACCCAGACTTTCACATCACAGCAGGTAAGATTGCATCAACGAAAAGAATAGTACTCAACAATATTCTTTGATGTAAATCTGTTGATTTTCTGTGGTTCTGATGAGGGAAGTGACAAAGTGGATGCAGCATTCAGCCCATAATGGACCCAGATGTCCCCTGCGTCCAGACCTACAACACCTGGACATCCATGAGCGTGGAGGAGCGAGGATTCACAGAAATGTCTTCACCTGAAGAGTGGACCGAGGTGGAGAACAAACCTTGATATTGTTAAACAACAGATGGAGACGTCTTCAGGATCTGTAGAACATCAGGACTGCTGCAGAAAGCTACGTTTGTGCATCAAGACATTAAAATATGCAGAAATACTACAACTGGCCAGAGCATTGAGATGAAAATGAATCAATGAATTTAATATTTTTTTCTGAGTGTTCAAATGAACATGTTGTTTGAAAAAAAAAAAAGGATAACAATGAACCAAGTGTTTCTGTAGTTATGTGTAAATAAAGTTACGGTAGTACACTATATTATCTGTTAGTGTTGAGTTATTCTTTGTGAGAATATTTGTGTTATTCTTTGTGAGAATATTTGTGTATCTGTTTTAATTTCATTCGTGCATCTACAACTCACAGCTCATACTTTAGTAAAAACAAAATTGGTGAATGTTGAAAGAAACATTTTATTAAAATAAAACCATCCCATATTATCAAATAAATGAAAACCTCTGGGGAAACATTAATATGAACAGATTATCAAAATAAATTGAGTTTAACACATATTAGCAAGTGTTGTTTGACTTCATCAGCTCTGTAAAAATGACTCCAACACCTCCTCGTCCACCCTCCTGTCCAGGTGTTGTAGGTCTGGACGCAGGGGACATCGGTCTAGTTTCTCCTCATCCTGCTGCTTGTACTTCTTCAGACTCCACCACCTCCACGCTCATGGATGTCCAGGTGTTGTAGGTCTGGACGCAGGGGACATCTGGGTCCATTATGGGCTGAATGCTGCATCCACTTTGTCACTTCCCTCATCAGAACCACAGAAAATCAACAGATTTACATCAAAGAATATTGTTGAGTACTATTCTTTTCGTTGATGCAATCTTACCTGCTGTGATGTGAAAGTCTGGGTTGTACTAGTGGTTCAACAGGAAGAGCCTCAGGTGATGGACTGGAGACCTGGAAACCTGAAAACACAAACAAAATAAAATAAAAGAATAATATATTTAACAGATATTTTAAAAGGGACTAATTTTTTAAACTATTAATTAATGTTGAATAATTATTAGGAACATTAACTAATATATTACCATTTCAGTGCTGTGGAGGCTGGAGACGATGTACATGTTGTAGAATTACTTCTGCCTCGTCCACATGCAGCTCATGTAACTCCACACAGCAGCTCACCTCATGAAGTGAAAAGTCTCCAAAAACCAGCAGGAGCTGAAAAAAAATTATAACCTGCTGTTTACTGGAAATAACTTTGGCTTCTCTGCAGACAATCCGCTAAAATATTAACTTTTAAATGGCTAAATTGGACGGATCGAGTTTGTAGCTCCTCCATTGTTTTCAAGCTGCGCAGTAGAGAAATTCCTTGTCATGACGTCATCATCCTGCGACGGCGAAATCCCTATTTATCGTGTTAAAAAAACTGCGCTAATTTTAAACTGTTTTTGGGAGGAATTTTCATTCATTTAACATTATTTTAGCAAAAACGGTCAGGGGTCAATCTTAATATTTATATATGTTGTGCCATTTTTTGAAAAGTCAAAAGATGATGTCAGTGGAGCTTTAAACATCTATGTTTACCTACATGTAAACACTTGATTCAATAACTATTTTAGAGACATCTAACAAAATAAAGTCAGGTCCTGTGGACAGATTTAAAAATATGTTTAAATTATTATTGATCATGCATCAGGATATTTTAGAGACACCTCATTCAACTAGTTCATATAGACATCATCCTGTTTTTAAACTCACTCCTGTGGCTAAGATAATTAAATTAATGTGACACTTTATCACAGTGACTTTAGGGGTGCAATTGACTTTTATTTTGTTAATTTTTATTTAGTTTTATTGGTAACACAACATGCCATTTTACTAAACAATGATGACACTCAACTGCATGTATAAAATAAGAATATTAACTTTACCCAATGAACAGGTGACATTTTAATAACCACCAACAGTGAATTTAGGAGGGGATTTTTACAGTTTTCTGATTTAGTGATAGACTCAGAACAGCATCAGACACTGACATTATGTTTTCTCACTTTGAAACAGAACAAATGTGGTTTAATGTAGACTTGTTGACATTATGAATGTTTTTGTGATGCTCTCATTTTGTTTAGATTTGTTTTTCTTTTATTGGCTTGTTTTTATTGGCCTAAAGATGCATCATGTGACTTTTTAATTTACTGCACCTGTGCAGCTTTGATTAATAAAAGGTGTGTGCTCCTGCAAACAACACTCTGGGAGAGTGAGGTGAAGCAACATGAAACCAAACTATGTTCAAGCGTCACATTTAATGCTGAGCCAAAAGTGAACTCTGTTAACAAGACTTACTGCTGCTGTTGCTTCATCCACACCGTGGTGAAGTTAGTTTACGACTCAGTCATGTTTACGTTTATCTCTCTCTCTGTGGTTCTCCCCTGTCGTGTCGTCACTTTTCAAAGCTGCTCAAAGCTGCATGTCGAGCAGTTTTTATTTTTATGAAGCGTGGAGCTCCCACACTTTGAAGGACTTGGTTGAACATTTTCTCTGCGTCGGTCATTTGTAAAATTGTCTTGAAGACACTGCTGCTTCCGCCTCTCCTCTCACCCTGTTCAACCGTGCGCTGCCTGCGGAGGTTTTCGCTGTCGGCTCCTCCCCCTCCCCACTATCGTCTGTTTTGACTGTGATTGGCCAAAATGACGCGCTCCAACAAAGATGTTATATTGTCAAGAAGATGCCTTGCTGTTTCTTGAAATCCAGTCAGTGGGAAATGATGCACTGCATTCTATCATCCAACGGGTCTAACCCCCCCCCCCCAAACAAAAACTCATCGGATCTACACGAATCATGTAAATGATATATTTTGCTTTGAAAACGGCGATTTTCGCTGAAAGGTGACTAGTTTGCAGGTATGACTGATTACTTTCTGTAAGTTTAATGAAGATCTGCCGTGTGGTTCTTGAGCTATTTTGGTTAATAGTACCCGGAAAAACATTGAGCTAACCACTACACATTTACGGTCCTAAAACATCGAATTTTAGCTCAAAAATCTCCTGCAGCTAAAAGTTTGTAAATGTCCACCCAGTAATTACTTTCTGTAAGTTTAATGAAAATCTGCTGTGTGGTTCTTGAGCTATTTTGGTAAATAGTAACCGGAAAAACACTGAGCTAACCGCTACACATTTACGGTCCTAAAACATAGAATTTTAGCTCAAAAATCTCCTATAGCTAACAGTTTGCAAAAGTCCACCCAGTAATTACTTTCTGTAAGTTTCAACAAAATCTGTCCTGTGGTTTAGTAGTTCATACCTCCAGAGCAGGAGGCCGGGCTGCGACAGAGTGTGTCCGACCAGAGGAGGCTGCCGTCGGACACATGAGGTGGAAACGGTCGGTGGACACTCTGGAAGTGTCAGAGCTCCAGAGAGCAGGAGGCCAGGCTGCGACAGAGTGAGTCCAACCAGAGGCGTCTTCGGTCGGACACATGAGGTGTGAACGGTCGGTGGACCCCAGCGGACAAAAGTGGTACTGCACCCCTAGCGGCCGAAAGTGGTACTGCACCATTTTTTTTTGCCAAAATGAAAAACGGTCATATCTGAGCCAAAAATTTGTCTAAAAATATGGGGAAAAAATCCATAAATATGTCAAACCTCTCTATAAGTCGCAGGGCATGCAAATTAGGAAAAAAGGTGCGACTTCTACACCGGAAAATACGGTGCCCCCCCCTTCGAATTTTACTGTTCCTCACCATGTCTCCACAAAGCAGATCACACTAGTGAAATGGCTCGCCTGTCTTTTTCCACTGTTGTTGTCATTGTTGCAAAATCATCTTCAGATCTCCCCCTCCCTCCACACAGCCCCAATTGTCCACCATCAGCATCTCTTCACACAATTTTTCATCCGACCATGCTCATTCACTGATATTCAGTCCCACAATAAATTCATTACTTCAGTGTCATTAAACTTTGTATCCAAGGAGCCACAGTCTTCATCATTCTTGTAAAACTCCTCAGCCTGTACACACTCACACCCTCTGTCCACAGAATTATAATTCACGTAGGCTGCATGGATGCATCCTGTCATCACTCCACAACCACCAGAACTGAGTTGAACAAACTTCTGGAATTTCTCAACACCTGTGGCAAATAAGAGTTTTTAATCTGTAGGACAAAAGTTATGTTCTTGCAAATAAGTTTTTTCCTGAGGAATTACATACGTTTTTATGACATTCTGTGTATGTATATATATCACAGTAAAACCACTTAAAATATTATTTTTAATGAAACTTGTTGATGACATCATGGGTTTTTGTTTGTTTTTAGAGCATTTTAATAAGTGGACAGTATTGTAGTGACTGTTCTGATGATATGTCAAGAAATATTTAAACTAATATACCAGAAAATTTCTATTTCTGAACTCCTGGATATGTTGGTGTAACGGAGTGATTTTCTAGTTGAAATTGAACGCATCGTGATGCTGTAACAAGCTGTGAAGAAGAGCAAGATTTTAAAAAATCTGAATCGTGGACAGCTTGACTGCAGGATCCAAACAGTTCCTAACACAGCTTAGCTCCACACTTCACTTTAGACTGCAGTAAATAAATACATACCTGTGTAACCCTGATGTTTGGTTTGATACCAGTGAACTGATGAATCGCTCACCCAGGAACTCTTCTCAGCTTCACAACATTTATTAACATGAACTTCATCTGTAACAGAAAAAAAACATGTGGTTGGTGGTGGTCTGACATGTAGCTCCTGCCCCAACTCTGAGAACGTCACGCAGTAAAAAATGCCGTCAAGCCAGTCTCCACTTCCAAAATGATGGTTTTGTTGTGCACACAAACACTATGAATTATGGTAACCTTTAGCAAGTTTTCAAAATAAAAGCTGTTAATGATGTCATACTTGCTGTTGTTACAAAATTATTTGTGGATGATTTATTTGTGTTATTATTTACAGTATTAATAATAATAATTGTAATAGATTAAATAATAGTTATAAATGTAGAGTAAGGTATTTAAACACTTACTGATTTACTATTATTGTAGATGCGCAGTTTAGCAGACTTTAATCTTGCACAAACTGCCACCAAAGAGCGAGTTCTTCCTTTTTCCGATACTAAGTTGTTTTTACTGTGATTAGACAAGAAATGTAATTTCACGCTTAGACTTCAATTTATGTTGGTCTACCAAAAGAATAGACCTTTTATTGAAACTATCACAAAAATTACATAAACATTTGTATCGATATTAGCTCTGATTTAATAACTATGTTGACAAGAATTCAAATTAAAACAAACAGACAATTAAAACTTAACTGTTGGCACAAAACTTGACAGATTAAATACTTATGAAAAATAAGAAATAGGAGGAAGGAGTTCTGGAGCTAAGTTAACCAAAGTTGTTTACTTTGAACCAACCAGGGTGGCAAGCTTTCCCATACGGATCAGGCTGAGCCTCCAACACGTGCAGCATACAAGCAAAGCCTCTTTACCTGGTGACGAGACGTCTTGCGAGGTGAGGACTGAGAAGTTTGTGGACACTAACGGACTGTGTGGTCCAGTGAGCGTCCAGATGACTTCGAGCGTGTATGACTGGGTCAGACGAGCGGGAGCACGCTTTCACCGGCAGAAACAGACTCCAATCGCACTGGTTGAACTTTCAAAATAAAACTTTAGAAAACAAATTCTTCCAGAAATGAGTGACGAGTTACAGTAAGCTTTACTGTAACTCCAGCTGGGACGTGGGTCGTTGACACATGACCGGGGCGTCTCCAGCTTTTCCCAAAGGGGAGAAACCAGTTGGCAGTTCGTTCTCCTCCAAAAACTAAAGGCAACTCCAGGAAGTGCCCATTTATAGGGAGGCGGGATCTGAACCACCTCCTGAATAACTATTGGCTGGTTATAACAAAATAAAAGATGGAAGTATGATCCCATAGGCAGGAAGTCTCTTGACGGACAACAGGAAAACTGTTTACATAAACAGCCAGATGGCCTGCCTGTGAACACAGCTAATGTTATGTCTACTTTCACAGACAAAACAGAGAAGGAAGCTGAACAGCTAACAGTTTACCCTGAACTGTGTCTTAGCGAGAGTCTTGCTTGCTTTTGCAGAAATAAAACCAGCAGAAGGTCAAAGCTCATGAAAGTAACAGATCATCATTAAAAATGACAAAAATATACTGTAGATCAATTCTGAATTAACACACATTAAAGAGAAAGTTCAATCTGATTAATTAGTGTCCATTAATTCATAATAATTGTTAAAATATATAAGTGTCCATGAAGGTGTAACACTTAGAGTTTCAGAGAGATGTGGAGAGGTGTACTTGAAGGTCAAGACAGAGGCCTATATCACTACAGTCCCCCTTTTTGGAAGTCATCGCCTGTCCTTGGGGATGAGTTCCAACACGAAAGGATACCACCGAATGTCTCTGACCTCTATGTAATCCAGCAAGTGGAAAAAAAAGTCAAAAAAAGTTCAAAATTATACTCCCATAATGTTTTTGGAAATTCCATACTGTTCGTAGGTAATCCCTTTGCGGTAAGCTTTCAATCCTTTGGAAAACAAAGTCTGTTAACCCATGGAAAACTGAGTCTGTGATCCCTTGGAAAACAAAGTCTTATAATCCACAACGGTAAATCCACAACGATGGGGGTTATTGATTTCATCAGCAAGAATGGAATTTAATCAGCATGTAGAGGGGATCCCTCGATTGAAGCAGAGGAGGCGGGCCTTGGATGAAGGTTGAAGACCAACGTTGGATCAGCAGGTCCCCACATCGAAGGTTGCAGGCTGGATGGCTTCCAGTCGGTGCCACCCTGGTTCAATGTGTCATGCAATTATGTGGTTTTAGGTGGGCTTATGATAGGGATTCTACATTAAGCCTTACCTATATGCACCTGGTATGTAAGCTATCATGGATTAGATCAGCTAAAATTACCAATTAAGGGGTGGATCAATGCTGTAAAAATCAGATATAGGGATCTATACCTATAGAAATGTGGAGGGCTTCTGTAACGAAGGCCTCTTCATTTCAAACTATTCCTCCATTCATTATTTAGTTTAGGTTAAACTAAA
>JBBPBX010013895.1:35818-51715 GCA_038048925.1 Garcialebias charrua | reverse complement strand
GTTGCTGCTGATCTGTTTCATGTTGCTGCTGATCTGTTTCATGTTGCTGCTGATCTGTTTCATGTTGCTGCTGATCTGTTTCATGTTGCTGCTGATCTGTTTCATGTTGCTGCTGATCTGTTTCATGTTGCTGCTGATCTGTTTCATGTTGCTGCTGATCTGTTTCATGTTGCTGCTGATCTGTTTCATGTTGCTGCTGATCTGTTTCATGTTGCTGCTGATCTGTTTCATGTTGCTGCTGATCTGTTTCATGTTGCTGCTGATCTGTTTCATGTTGCTGCTGATCTGTTTCATGTTGCTGCTGATCTGTTTCATGTTGCTGCTGATCTGTTTCATGTTGCTGCTGATCTGTTTCATGTTGCTGCTGATCTGTTTCATGTTGCTGCTGATCTGTTTCATGTTGCTGCTGATCTGTTTCATGTTGCTGCTGATCTGTTTCATGTTGCTGCTGATCTGTTTCATGTTGCTGCTGATCTGTTTCATGTTGCTGCTGATCTGTTTCATGTTGCTGCTGATCTGTTTCATGTTGCTGCTGATCTGTTTCATGTTGCTGCTGATCTGTTTCATGTTGCTGCTGATCTGTTTCATGTTGCTGCTGATCTGTTTCATGTTGCTGCTGATCTGTTTCATGTTGCTGCTGATCTGTTTCATGTTGCTGCTGATCTGTTTCATGTTGCTGCTGATCTGTTTCATGTTGCTGCTGATCTGTTTCATGTTGCTGCTGATCTGTTTCATGTTGCTGCTGATCTGTTTCATGTTGCTGCTGATCTGTTTCATGTTGCTGCTGATCTGTTTCATGTTGCTGCTGATCTGTTTCATGTTGCTGCTGATCTGTTTCATGTTGCTGCTGATCTGTTTCATGTTGCTGCTGATCTGTTTCATGTTGCTGCTGATCTGTTTCATGTTGCTGCTGATCTGTTTCATGTTGCTGCTGATCTGTTTCATGTTGCTGCTGATCTGTTTCATGTTGCTGCTGATCTGTTTCATGTTGCTGCTGATCTGTTTCATGTTGCTGCTGATCTGTTTCATGTTGCTGCTGATCTGTTTCATGTTGCTGCTGATCTGTTTCATGTTGCTGCTGATCTGTTTCATGTTGCTGCTGATCTGTTTCATGTTGCTGCTGATCTGTTTCATGTTGCTGCTGATCTGTTTCATGTTGCTGCTGATCTGTTTCATGTTGCTGCTGATCTGTTTCATGTTGCTGCTGATCTGTTTCATGTTGCTGCTGATCTGTTTCATGTTGCTGCTGATCTGTTTCATGTTGCTGCTGATCTGTTTCATGTTGCTGCTGATCTGTTTCATGTTGCTGCTGATCTGTTTCATGTTGCTGCTGATCTGTTTCATGTTGCTGCTGATCTGTTTCATGTTGCTGCTGATCTGTTTCATGTTGCTGCTGATCTGTTTCATGTTGCTGCTGATCTGTTTCATGTTGCTGCTGATCTGTTTCATGTTGCTGCTGATCTGTTTCATGTTGCTGCTGATCTGTTTCATGTTGCTGCTGATCTGTTTCATGTTGCTGCTGATCTGTTTCATGTTGCTGCTGATCTGTTTCATGTTGCTGCTGATCTGTTTCATGTTGCTGCTGATCTGTTTCATGTTGCTGCTGATCTGTTTCATGTTGCTGCTGATCTGTTTCATGTTGCTGCTGATCTGTTTCATGTTGCTGCTGATCTGTTTCATGTTGCTGCTGATCTGTTTCATGTTGCTGCTGATCTGTTTCATGTTGCTGCTGATCTGTTTCATGTTGCTGCTGATCTGTTTCATGTTGCTGCTGATCTGTTTCATGTTGCTGCTGATCTGTTTCATGTTGCTGCTGATCTGTTTCATGTTGCTGCTGATCTGTTTCATGTTGCTGCTGATCTGTTTCATGTTGCTGCTGATCTGTTTCATGTTGCTGCTGATCTGTTTCATGTTGCTGCTGATCTGTTTCATGTTGCTGCTGATCTGTTTCATGTTGCTGCTGATCTGTTTCATGTTGCTGCTGATCTGTTTCATGTTGCTGCTGATCTGTTTCATGTTGCTGCTGATCTGTTTCATGTTGCTGCTGATCTGTTTCATGTTGCTGCTGATCTGTTTCATGTTGCTGCTGATCTGTTTCATGTTGCTGCTGATCTGTTTCATGTTGCTGCTGATCTGTTTCATGTTGCTGCTGATCTGTTTCATGTTGCTGCTGATCTGTTTCATGTTGCTGCTGATCTGTTTCATGTTGCTGCTGATCTGTTTCATGTTGCTGCTGATCTGTTTCATGTTGCTGCTGATCTGTTTCATGTTGCTGCTGATCTGTTTCATGTTGCTGCTGATCTGTTTCATGTTGCTGCTGATCTGTTTCATGTTGCTGCTGATCTGTTTCATGTTGCTGCTGATCTGTTTCATGTTGCTGCTGATCTGTTTCATGTTGCTGCTGATCTGTTTCATGTTGCTGCTGATCTGTTTCATGTTGCTGCTGATCTGTTTCATGTTGCTGCTGATCTGTTTCATGTTGCTGCTGATCTGTTTCATGTTGCTGCTGATCTGTTTCATGTTGCTGCTGATCTGTTTCATGTTGCTGCTGATCTGTTTCATGTTGCTGCTGATCTGTTTCATGTTGCTGCTGATCTGTTTCATGTTGCTGCTGATCTGTTTCATGTTGCTGCTGATCTGTTTCATGTTGCTGCTGATCTGTTTCATGTTGCTGCTGATCTGTTTCATGTTGCTGCTGATCTGTTTCATGTTGCTGCTGATCTGTTTCATGTTGCTGCTGATCTGTTTCATGTTGCTGCTGATCTGTTTCATGTTGCTGCTGATCTGTTTCATGTTGCTGCTGATCTGTTTCATGTTGCTGCTGATCTGTTTCATGTTGCTGCTGATCTGTTTCATGTTGCTGCTGATCTGTTTCATGTTGCTGCTGATCTGTTTCATGTTGCTGCTGATCTGTTTCATGTTGCTGCTGATCTGTTTCATGTTGCTGCTGATCTGTTTCATGTTGCTGCTGATCTGTTTCATGTTGCTGCTGATCTGTTTCATGTTGCTGCTGATCTGTTTCATGTTGCTGCTGATCTGTTTCATGTTGCTGCTGATCTGTTTCATGTTGCTGCTGATCTGTTTCATGTTGCTGCTGATCTGTTTCATGTTGCTGCTGATCTGTTTCATGTTGCTGCTGATCTGTTTCATGTTGCTGCTGATCTGTTTCATGTTGCTGCTGATCTGTTTCATGTTGCTGCTGATCTGTTTCATGTTGCTGCTGATCTGTTTCATGTTGCTGCTGATCTGTTTCATGTTGCTGCTGATCTGTTTCATGTTGCTGCTGATCTGTTTCATGTTGCTGCTGATCTGTTTCATGTTGCTGCTGATCTGTTTCATGTTGCTGCTGATCTGTTTCATGCTGCTGTGTTCATTCGTGTTCATCTGCTCACCCAGACTCATGTTCGTGCTGCTGTTTGGCATATTGTGTTTATTGTTTTTATGCTATCAGTGCTTTGTGTATTTTTAGTTGATGTTTTTCTTAGTTCATGTCTTAGATGTATATATGTATATAGACATATATATGTACTGTATATAGATTTTCTCTTACTTTTTATTGTTGGATGTAACTGGGACCCTGTGTACATAATCTCATTCCACGTACCACATGGGGTGCGAATGAAAATAAAGAATCTCTGACTCTTTTAAAACCAAAATGGTTGTTGATTTAAAATGTACAATAAAATCTATAGTTTTATAGGAAAGTTCAACTATTGCAAGAAAATGTCTTCTTGGAAGATGTTAAAAGAATGTGAAACTGTAGTTTGTGCAGTTTTGGTGTAAAAATAACATTTAAAATTTAAAGTAAATCAAACACATGTCAGCGCTACATACTCAGAGGTCCACTGAATGTTTCTCCAGGGCTTCAGCAGGAAATCCCCCAAGTCTAGATGTAAACAAAAACAACTTATTAAATAAAAACCTACACCATTTATTGCCAGTTTCACAATAAATTATTTTTCTATTAGGTATAAAGACACTAATATAAATAAATAAATAAATGCAACTTTGTTGCTACTTCTTTGAATATTATGATTTTGTTCTTTTTTGAAGCCCACCTTCAACTCGATACAGCTCAAACTCTGTCAGCACCAGGTCATCTCCGTGCATCTCTGCAGCCTCAAAGTTAAAGCTTGTGCATGGACCTGTACTCTGCACTGCAGGCTGGTTTCCATGCAGGAACATCAAAGCACCAAAATGTGGACCTGTGACTTCATCTATGAAAGCAGGTTGTCCTTGGACACATGCAACCCTCAGAGGTTTGTCTCTGTCAGCGCTGATGCTGTAAAGAAAAGCTGCAGCATCGAGGACAGCCTGTTTGCTCTGGGTGTAGTCCTTGGAGGTGTAGCCCCCGAACAGAAAGCCAGCAGCGTTGTAGGCCACAGTGACAGTGGGCCCCTGCTTGTCACAGCGAGCGTGGAAGGCAGGCGCCGTGAAGCCGTGGATGCTGGCTTTGAAGAGAAGGTGGAGTCTGACATGGCCGAAGAGCGCCAGCAGCTTCTTCTGCTGATCTGTGGACAGGCTGGATGTGACCGCTGACATGACCAGAGATCAGGACACACCTAGAACACAGAAACATGTTAGTTTCCTAACAGAAAACTTGTGCTGTGATGAGGAATTTGATATTGTTTCCAAAAAAATAAAATAAATATATATATATATATACTGTATATATAAGAATAAAGTGTGAAAAATAAATGTAACCCACTTCAAGGTATACTTGTCACTAGGTTTGTAGGAGCTGTGATGTAGTGCAATAACCAAACACACAGGTAATGATGACTTTTTTTGTGTGAATGTCTAGTCAAAACATGTAGAATGTAGAGGAAGGGGTCCTCAAAATCATTGAATTTTGATTAGTAATTTTATTTTGAAAGGGGTGCTCTCTGATTTTTAAGCGAGAAAAATGTAAAAATCCGTCTCAAAATTTATTTATTCTAGTGAGTTATTTTTGTATTAAATTCAGATGTCATATAAAATAAAAACACATGGATTCCAAGTAATTTTGTGAAGTCTATTATCGATACATAAGTGATCAAAAATGATGAATACAGCTGAAGAATGAATAATGTACATATTCAGTGGAGTGTGTAGAAGTATAAACTTAGCCAAATTCCCACTCCTTAACCACTTATATAAGCTTACATTTATTACATGTATAATCCATACATATAACAACTAAACCCATATTTAACCCATCAATATCTATTTCAGTTAACTACAGTAAATAATTAATTATTATTTCTTTAACGTCACCAAAATAACTAAACAATAACCAAAAACCCAAAATAATTGAATAATAATACTGTATTATATATTATATCTAGCCATAACCATGTTTATGCTAATTTGAACAGTTTTATGTTTGGACATTGTTTAAGTTCAATATTCAAATTATTCCACAGTTTGATTCTACTTATGATACACTAAAGTTTTTTCTAGTAGTTCTGAATGTTTTAAACTTTGATTCCCTCCTTAACTTATAAATTTGCTCCTTAGTCTTAATCAAGTTTTGAATGTTTTCCTGTAAATGTTTATGTTTGGCTTTGTAAAGAATTAGTCTCGTCAATAAACTTTAATAAATTAGATGTTACTAATAGTGTGCTTTCTAAATATCTCACCTTGTGAATTATTCTTATTGCTTTTTTTGTAGTATTGTTAACACCTGTAATGTAGTTTTGTAATAATCATCCCAGATTTCTGCACAATAACTAAAATAAGATATATTAGTGAACAGTAGAGTACATGTAATATTTTTTGTCCTATATGACCAACTTAACTTTGTTTATGAGGGTGATATTTCTTGAGACGTTACTTTGAACATCTGATGCGTGGTTTCCAGTTGAGTTGATCATTATTTGACATTATGCTTCATGCTGTTTTTTTATTTTTTATTTTTACATATTCAAAAAATGATAAACTAAAACTAAGGAATGAATAAGTTGACAACAAGTAAAGAGGTTATGGAATCTAACTTCTAAACTTTAACATGGTGAATTATGAGGTTCAAAAGCAGAGTAAATTATAAATTATAAAGTTAACTAAGAGGAAGTGTTTTGGCTAGATGAATTTGTCAATTTGGGATTTTATAAGAGCTTAATGTTAATGAATATAATAATGATGACGTCTTAATGAATTTCACTTAGACTGGACGGCTCCTAATCTCTGACACCTGCAGAGAGAATGAGCAGCTTTTCCACCGATTTGGAGTTCAAGTTCAACCCCTCGTCACTGCACATCAGTCTGGAGTCCATGGGTCAGTTGATGTGTCCTTCAGGGCGCTGCGTTTTGTCCTTCTGGTGACAAGGAAGCTTTTGGTGCTTCCTTGAAGTAGGAGACAAGTCTCTGGAACAACTGGTCTCACTTTTTCTGCAGGGATCTTCTTATCTTCTGGAATAATTTTTGATTGCTTGATCTTTCTTCTTCAACAGCTTCCCCCAAGACTGACCAAAACTAAACGTCAGAATAACTTTCTCTGACTTAGAGGGCCTAAACACAATGATGGTTGACCCAGTCAAAACAGAAAGGGTGGACCACTGCTCCATTTGAACTTTACCAACGAGATTAAGAATAAATATCTAATTTACTCTGCTTTGGTGCATACAGCAGAACATTTAAGACCTAATCAGTTTGATTCTGTAGGGTTTCCAGTTTTTGCTTCCTTTCACAGATTTCCTGTTGCCTGAGGTCGAGTTAGTGAGTCACGGCTGACAGCCATCCCCACTAATCACCACCAGGACTATTTGACTGCTGCTGGCTTCATTCAGTGCTGAAGCATTACCGTACATACTTTATGGTACAAGTGCTCTCAGCCTCTTGGTATTAATCCTTGTAGTTTTCATTCTTACCCTTGTGATTTCGCTCCTGGTGCCTCTGCAGACCCTGGTCCTCCACACGTCTTGGATTCCTGGCTGCTCCGTGGACCTCCTGTGCTGAATTGACTTGAATGTAAAACCACACCTCCGGGCCTCTACTATTGTTCGCCCAGGGACACCTCCCACTTCCACGCTCCACCCGTGCTTCCCCTGAGAACTCTTTGGACCTGACTATTCCTCTGTGAGCCTCATAACTCATTAGATCTTCTGTGAGTCGTCCCCTGTGGATAAAGACTGACTATTGCCTCTGTAAATAAATCATTGTTTTTTTTACCTCTGAGTCTGTGATCCTTCAGTCTGTTCATCTGGGTTGTTATTAATAACTTGACAGATTCATCAAGTGAAATCATCAACACACATTTTCATTAGAACTTGTGAAAATCACTGTTGAAGCTTCTGATCATCAGGTTTTTTCACATCTACTTTCTCTTATGCATGATCAGTTTGAGTACTAAGATGAGAAAAGGAAAAGAAGCTACTGTACATGTATTCGATAAAACGTTTTGTAGTTTGTGTATTACAGTTAGTAAAATTAAGTAGTATTATTCATTTTGTGATGTAGCTTGAAGGTTATCATTGGTTGAACAAACAGTGAAATAAGGGGCAGATATAATAAGATTTCATCTTCTTTCTGCTACTTTCATTTTATCCTACTTGTATTCTTGTATCTGATGAAACTGTCTTGTATTGTTCTTTAAAAATGAATGAATAAACATCAAATCAAATAAAAAACGTTCAGTTGTATTAAGGAGAACTAAAAAAATAAATAAAAATTGTCCAATAAAATTCTACCAAGGGATGGCGATGTCATCCCATAGATTAATTCGACCAGAGTCCTTGAGGTACAATAGGGTGATTCTTTCCCACACGTTGAGACTGTAGGAAGAATCCTCCCTTTTTGTAAGAGGGAGCATAAAGCTCAGATGTTACATTTTAAAGGTCATATGGAAAGGTTCTCACAAAAAGGGCCTTTCAGCTTTGCTGAGATCATAACAGGTGCACAATTAATTGCAACAGATTTTTGTAGTATACAGTACAGTATATTTATTTTCCATGGTTTCTTCCTGTCCAACTTTGGTAATGAGAGCCAGTCTTACTTTAAAAGTATCAAAAGAATAAAAGTTCTTGATGTGTCCCTACAAGAACAATGCAAAAGAACATGCAATTTTTTACCTGGGTCCATTTTACTAAAACGATACAGAATGTGTCTAGGAAGCTTAATATCCTTCCCTGTAAATGGTTGATCCAAATTCGCTCAATGTTTAAAGTCAGTCATAAAAGTGAAGGGGAAATAGTGAGAGGTTCCTTCTTGAGGTAAACTTTCAGTCAGCGCGACATCATGCCACAGACAGATTGGGGTTCTGCCTCATGGTTTGGTGGAGACTCTGGATTCAAGCTGGGATGCTCTCTCCATCTAGGGTTGGGTGTCGTTTGAATTTGAATTCTGGTTCCGATTTCTAATTTCGATTCCGGTTCCTTTCGATTTTAGATTACTAATATTTTTAGAGGTGGAGTTCAAAAACGTTTACATGGTTTGAATAAGCTAGCTAACCAGAGTTCTTTTGTATGAAATGATTTGAACTTCTCTTTGAATTTTAATTCTATGAAATTTTTACTTTTCATTAACTTTACTATGAGTTTCTAACAGGGATATTTTCAAACGGTATAAAAATGTAACACTTGAATCTTGTTGAGGAAAACGATCATCTGCTTCTCAAGCAATGTGTGTGTGTCTCCTGCAATGGCGACCCCTGTTCTAGATGTTGCCACACTGCTGTACTTTTCAGGCCTTGTTTTTATTTATTTATTTTTTATTTATTGCCCTTTATTTAACCAGGCAAATCCCATTATTAGTGACTGGGTGAACATTCTGCTTGATCAGGATCTTCAGAAATACATGTGTCTGCTGTGCTCTCTGTTTGAAGGATTCCAGGATTCATCTCCACAACCTTCAGCCAAATCTGCCTCCACACCTCCCCCTTCTACAACTAATCATCTGACTTCAGTCCCCATCTGTACATCATCCTGCAAAGAAGAATCCCAGCAACTCCAACCTCACCTTGTTAAACATTTTACACTTTAGTTAAGCTTCATGATGCTGACTAGGGTTTTTACTGTTTTCTAATACACTTATTTAGCAAAGTGCTGGGTAGAACTTATACATCATGAATGAGTCTCAGCAACCAGTCCAATTTTTGGTACAATATCTAAAAAGAAAAATGACTTAATTATGGAAATTTTAGAGTTTTCCAAAGTCTTTTAGCTGTGGAAGCCATCTTGAATGGCATTGGCTGCAGTAATATTTGTTTGTTTATTCATTCATTTCATTTCAATTAAAACAAGACATATTCAAAACAATTAAATAAAACAAAATGAAAGGCAGCAGAAGAAGAATAAATTCTTATCGTTTCTGCCCCTTCATAACTATATCAAATCAAAACAATCAATTCAAAAAATACATAATACTGTACAACAAACTACAAAATTATCACAATTTTTCAGTATAATTTCTTAATATCAGCAAAACTTATATATATCTCGTCAGCAAAACATTCTTTATCTTTTTCTTGAATACAACTTATGATTTCTCCTTTTTTACATCATCATCCAAACTATTCCATAAACTAATTCCCTTCATTAACGTAGACCTACCCTTTAAGCTTGTTCTATACCTCTTCTTTACAAAAATATATGTTCCCTTTAAATTATAACAACTATTCCTTTTAACAAAATTCACTTGTATATTTGACGGTAAATATAATTTGACGGTATTTGGTTATCTATGCACGGCTACTGATTATTTTTTGAAAGTTTCAATAAAATCCACCGAGTGGTCAATATTTTTTCTAAAAGCGTTGACTTCTAAACGTTAAAAGTGAAATTTCAAATCTGCAAGTGTCTAGATCAGGGGTCTGCAACCTGCGGCTCTAGAGCCACTTTGGTTCCTCCACAGCGGTTCAAGCTTTGACGAAAACTAACATAAAACTGAAGTTTATTGGTTGTTATACAAACAACAAAAAACTACTAATTTTAGCTGTTTTCATGTAATTTCTTTGGCACTTTAACTTTTTGCTTTATTTCTATACTTATTTTTTCCACAATTTAAAAAAATAAGTACATAATAATAATAATGAATTCAATTTATAATGCACTTTTCATTAGTGAAAATCTCAAAGTGCTACACACATTGAATGCTACACACATTCATACACCGGTAGCGGCAGACTACCATGCAAGGTGCTTTCCAGTCCTACCGGGAGCAATTCGGGGTTAAGTGTCTTGCCCAAGGACACAATGACACATGGTGTGGGGAACCGGGATTCGAACTGCCAACCTTCAGATTGGGGGACGACTGCCATTACCACTACGCCACGGCCACCCCTAGGTCTGCACAGCTTGTAGTTTGTTTTGTTTTTTAATTTAAAAACTTTCCCCACCTCTTTACAAGAATCTGGTCTTTTCATTTGTCATAAATTGTAATAGTATCAATAAATATTAAAAATCATTAGATATTTTTTAGCTTTATAAGGTCACCCCTACTGGCCACAAAAGTCTCCTCCAACAAACTTAAAGTGGCCCATGGGCCACTGCAGTTTATAACAGTTGTAGCAGGTTGTTGCGGCTCTGGACACATTTAATTTAGTGCATGAAGGTGTAAAAATGGCTCTTTTGATCATAAAGGTTGCAAACCCCTGGTCTAGATAATGTGTTGCAGATGACTGTCAGCTACTACCACGCTAAAACTTTAGCTCAGTAACTGTAATAACTGAATGAGTTAGCCATTCTTGTGGGGTTTTTTTTTTTTAAGATAAGTTGAATGCAGCAGCCACCTTGAATCTGGTTGGCTTCCAAATTTGAACACGTGAAAGTGCAAGTGCTATGTGTTGTCATTATTGTAAGTTTCTACACGACTAAATTATTTCTCTACATTTAACCCTACATTTAATCGACCCTTCCAGGTCGATTGCCCTACCTCTACAACACAACCAACCCAGACGTACACCCAAAGATACATTTCTAAAACTTTCTCTAAAATTTGTTCAGCGGTTGATGTGTGTTATTGCACCCCTCGAGAAGTAACAGACTTTTTGGATGACAGACAGACATGAACACACATACTAATTATATCTTTTGGCAGTGGGCAAAATAAATTTTTGATCAGTAAAGTGACGTTTCAGCAGGTTCAGATAAATTACACCAAACTCACCTCTAGAAGAAAAGGCTTTGTAGTCACACTCAGCAGGTGGCTGTGGATCACTGTGAGCAGCCTTTGTCCTTAATCTTATAAAAATGGCAACTGTCAACAGAACTGCAATAAAAGAGATGTTACTGTAGACCCATCCCACTTCCTTTAGTCAGGGTCATTCATTGACGGATAAACCTGAGCTGTAGTGCTGTAAACACATACATACATCTGGACGAGTTCTTTGTTGAAACGTTTCGTCTTTTATCCAAAAGGCTTCTTCTTGGGTCTGCGGAGCTGCAACAAACAGTCTTATGAGTCTCACATTCTCGTGGTGGATCAACCAGTTTGCTGGTCCTTTTTATGTGAACAGCTGAACTAGTTCTGGGTGTGAGCAGCAAACTGGTTGATCCACTATGAGAAGGTGCTGTTTATAAGACTGAGTTTGTTTTCAGCTCCTAAAACCGAAGAAGTCTTCTTATGGATGAAAGCCTTTCGGGTAAAAGATGAAACGTTTCAACAAAAATAATAAGTCCAGAGAACCTGAATCAACCTGGTTAGATTTATCTACCTGGATTATTGAGCAGGATACAGATATTTGTTCCATCCTGTTGCATAAAAGATCATCTTAAATCTCATTCAACTCTGTGTTAACTCCCTGTCCCATTATGATTTTTTGGTATTAAATAACATCTGCGGTGAAAGTAAGTATAAATTACTTCTGATTAGGGCAATGAACAATTAATTGCATCTGCGATAAAATTGCGATATGATAAAACAAGATTTTCTAATCGCGAAGGCTGCAATTTGATTGGTCACATGACCTGGTTACGTGACTTGTGAGTGAGTGGAGCAAACCAGAGCAGAGAGCGGGAGAAGTCAACACTGCGCTTTAACTGGTTGCACAATGACGTCAGGCTCGACAGAAGCTGATACATCTGAAAGTTTCATACCAAAGAGGGGCAACACGTCTGTTGATGGCTACAAAAAAAAAAAGAGAAGACGCTGTGCAACAACGACATGTATTGTGCAGAACCTGCCTTGCTGCTGTTGCTACCTCTCGAGGTAACACCATAAATCTTTATCAAAGCCATTTACGATGGTTGCATAGCTAGAACGCCAACGACCAGTCCTTCAACTTAAAGTAAGCAAAGTAGCAGCCGACAGGGATCACTGACCGGACTGTCCGAAGGTATTACTCCGTATGAACAAAATTTGAAACGGCACATGGAAATAACTCGAGCGGTAACAGAGTTCATAGTGAAAGACATGATGCCTGTTAATACAGTGACCAGGTCTGGGTTTACAGCTTTTGGTAAACACAATGGACAAGCGGTACAGGATGCCCTCGCACATTTTAACCAAGTTGCTATGGAGCTATACAAAAAATGTGGAAACAAAGTTGCAGCGGAGCTGAAAACAGTGGAGTTTTTTTTACATCTGCTTGTGTTCGTTGAAAAACTCATGAGATGAAGACATTGAAAGATAATCTCATATTAAATCACAATATTGAGATAAAAAATCGTGATTAGAATATTTTCCAAAATCGTTCAGCCCTATTTCTGATGATGTATCACCAGAGAATCAAACACCGGACAAACAGAAAATAAGTTAAGGGTTTACTAAGTAAATGATTTGAACTCTTAAAGCAATAAATTCAAGAGTCATTTAAAAGTTGATCAATCGAAAATTATAATATGTCAACAGATGATCCTGTTTTATGTTTTGCTGCCTTGTCGTCTGATCTATGTGCGCCTTTTCCAAACTGGGCGTGTCCTAAACAATAAAAAGGAATAAAAATAGACTCAACCCCAACACACTAACTCATAACTTCATTAATAATTTGTTTAATTTGAATGTGAATAATTATCTCACCTTTTTTCATATTGTGATGCAAATTCTTTATTCTTGCATTTTTCCCAACTCCACAACAGTGTCACATTATATTTCTCTAAATACATACAGACAATAAAAAGTAAATACCTGACCACTCTGTTTCTGTTTTCCCATAGTGCTTTGCACCCTTTCTTCATGAATATCATGAATGTAACGACACACAGAACATGTTTAAATATACTGTATATATAAATGCAGGACACACATTTTAACAGATAGACTGGTGATTGTGTTCTATTTCTTATGAGTACAGGAAAAAAAGAGCAGAAGTGAAATATTAGGTTTGGCTTGAAAACATAGTTAAAAAAGAAACGATTGCATAAATTTAAACTATTTCTCTCAGGAATTGTACAAATCTAGGTGGATGTTTTTGCAACTCTGCTTCTGTGATTGTGGAAACAACATTCAGGCTCAGAGGAAAAGGCTTTGGTGTTCGGACAACTCTATGTCACATGCATATTTGTACAAGATAAAGATTAAACAGACAAGACGTTCACACATCTCTCAATGACATCCTGACATCAACATCCAGTTAGGAATATAAATCATTACTATTTTTAAAATGATAGGAAGATGCATCTAAAGATGGTAAAATACAATCCAATACATTGATTAAATATAATTCTATATATCTACTTTGTATGTTATTTAGAGTAAATTATAAGGAAACTGGTCAATACTGCGGTATTTTTTTTTTTAGGAAACATTTGTTTGATAAAACCAATAGATGTTTGCTTGCGTGTGTTCATTAAATCAGGTGGGGGAATTGTTTTTGTTATCCCATGCACTGGTTCCATATTACTTTAATATGCCTATTTCACAGCAGAAATTTTGACTTGCAGTCATTTTAAGGAAAGTTCTGCTCATAAATGAAATACTGCTCTAAAGTATTTCTCATCTGTGTTTCCCCCCCCTTTTTTTTTCCCAAGTCAAAATGTCTGCCGTGAAATAGCCATACCATTCAAAGGGAAGTTCAAACAATATACAACAACATACAAATTAAAATGACAGGACGGTAATCCTAGACATGGGTGGTAAAGTTTTATGAACATTGGTGACCCTTTAGTCTCAGCAGTTCTTTCACTTCTAGTTTCAGAATTACGTTGTCACATAAATACAATCCTGTTTTTCAGCTCTTATTTACAGCTAGAACTTAACATGGCAGCTTATTTGTGATGTGACACAGTGCAAAACATGTTTTCTAAAACACACTTAGCTATGAATGCATAATTACACTCTTGTAATAACATTTAGTAAAACACAAAATGCCCTTTTATTCTTATGAAAGCAATTAAAAGCCTGGTTCCTATTCATATTAGATTACAATTGCGCAGGAATAGTCTCAATAGCACAATTGCTATAATGATGTTGAATGTAATAAATTTAACCCTTCAGATTGAATCATTACTTGCTGGTGCCTGACAGAAAGTTAAAAAGTTTATGTCAGTCTGCCGGTAAAAATCTTAACGTGAAGGCCACAGTGACACAAGACCTTTAAAAGCAGCCACAGCACAGCCTCACCACAAGCATTTGACAACAAAGTTGAAATTATTCAAATATATCATGTTCGATTTAATTAAGAATATTAAATAAGTCAGTAGTACTAGGAATACATGATACAGCTCAGTAACTGCAGGTACACACCTGGTGCAAACCAAGTACTTACCAAATACTTACCAAGTATATGCCTGATACTTATAATACCATACCATCTCACACCACACCATACATCCCATACCACACCATACATCCCATCCAATCCCATGCATACATACCATACCATATCATACTATACATCCCATCCCATCCCATGCATACATACCATACCATATCATACTATACATCCCATCCCATACATACATACATATCATACCATACATCCCATCCCATACATATATGCATACATATCATACCATACCAAACCATACATACCATACTACACCACACCATACCATACATATGGTATGGGGGGGGGGGGGTCCTCAGTGGGGCTGCCAAGAACCACAAAATTAGTATTTTTCTAATTTAAATATAAACACTTCAGAACCATCAAGGCCTTCAAGTCCCCAGAAAATGTCTACCACACCACACCATAACATACCACACCATACCACATCACACCATATCATACATCCCATACCATAACACTATACCAGAACATACATACCACACTATACCATAATATCGGTATACATACCATACCACACTATACCATAACATATATACTTTGTACCATACCATACCATAACATATATACCACACCACACCATATCATACATACCATACCTTACTATACCATACATACTACACCACACCATACCAGCTTTTATGTAAAGCACTTTACATAACCACAGGGTCAGCACTCTGGTTGGCCTTGTCGCTGTTTTAAGTGCTCTATAAATAAAATGGTATGGTATGGTAAAGTTTTTTACTGTTGCAGTTGAACACAACATAACAGCCATCACAACATCAAAAACTTGAAAAGCAAGGTAAAGGCTGCCCTAAATTGAAAACACATAAAATAAAATATAGAGCCAAACGCCAAGGAGAAGAGATTGGTTTAGAGAGGTGATTTGAACACTTACAGGGCAGAGGCCATCTAAAGTCTAAAAGCTTACGTTTGGTTTTTGGGACACTCGGGAACATCTGGTTTGCTGACATAAGAAAACGGGAGGGTGTAAAGGGGTACAGCAGCTCAGTGAGGTAGGGCAGAAAATAAGCTTAAAATGAATCCTAAAATGTGCAGGCAGCCAGTGCAATGAGGCTAAAATAGAAGAAATGTGCTCATGTGTTCTTGTACCAATTCAAAGACATGCAGCAGCCTTTTGAACCCTCTGGAGGTGAGCAACAGAACGAGTACTGACCCCTACATAAAGTGCAGTGCAGCAATCCAGCTGAGTGATAAAGGCATGGATTACTGTCTCAAAGTGCTTTATAAAAACA
>JBBPBX010013895.1:24293-35741 GCA_038048925.1 Garcialebias charrua | reverse complement strand
ATATATATATATATATATATATATATATATATATATATATATAATATATATATATATATATATATATATATATATATATATATATATATATATATATATATATATATATATATATATATATATATATATATATATATATATATATATATATATATATATATATATATATATATATATATATATATATATATATATATATATATATATATATATATATATATATATAATATATATATATATATATATATATATATATATATATATATATATATATATATATATATATATATATATATATATATATATATATATATATATATATATATATATATATATATATATATATATATATGGGGACATAATCCTGACAGTTGTTTGCATAACAATAAAAAATATAGTTCATGTTTTCTGAAAATGGACTAAATAACAACAGAAAAGAAGGGTCCTGAAACTAAGCCCTGTGTGACTTCACATGAGAGAAAACTCTTGTTCTGTGCCCCCGATGCCCAAACTCAGTGCTGGGCAGCGCTAATCCAAAAATTAGTTCTGCTATTTCTAAAGCGCTTATTAATTTATTTAGGTCCGCAATTTCAAAAGCGCTTATGTCTTAGGAAAACTTGCGGAAGCTAATTTTAAAAGCGCTAAAGTGCAAATGGGGAACTACTTTTTTAAATCCAGCAGATTTGACCATTTCGTGAAACAGTTAAGCTCAGGAACCCTTGTGCCATAAAGTCAGCTAAGAAATATATTTTTAAGCATTTATTTAGCTAAATTTAAAGAAATAAAGCCGTCCCACCCGCGCGCATGAAATGGCGAACTACTTTTTAAAATCCAGCAGATTTGACCATTTCGTGAAACAGTTAAGCTCAGGAACCCTTGTGCTATAAAGTCAGCTAAGAAATATATATTTTTAAGCGTTTATTTAGCTAAATTTAAAGAAATAAAGCCGTCCCACCCGCGCGCATGAAATGGCGAACTACTTTTTTAAATCCAGCAGATTTGACCATTTCGTGAAACGGTTAAGCTCAGGAACCCTTGTGCTATAAAGTCAGCTAAGAAATATATTTTTTCTCAGCAAAGAAATAATTGTTTTTACCGTGTTTTCTTGTAAAGTAAGTCCTTCGTGCGGGCTCGCTTCTGTGGCCGCCATTTTGAGCAGGGCAAATGAGGCGCTGACGCGTCGCGTAGCGGTGACGCATAACAGGTAATAGCCAATAGGGCCCCTTAGGGCGGGCCCCGCTCTTAAATCAACCGGACGACTGCTCACGGACCACATCCGGCGCTGACCGGATGTGGTCCGTGAGCAGTCGTCCGGTTGATTTAAGAGCCCGTAAATAAGTTTTTTCGTTTTTACTGATAGATAATTAGTTATTAGCGGTACTGCATTTTAAATAGAAATAGCGCAAATCCGCTTATGAATTATAAAAATTAGTAAATCCGCTATAGCGCTAACAAATTGTTTAGGTCCGCTATTAGCGGATTAGCGCATTAGCGGTCTGTTGCCCACCACTGCCCAAACTAAAAATAAAATCTCTTGGTCCACACAGTGTCAAAAGCAGCAGGTAAATCTAAAAGCACAAAAAGGAGTCAGTAAATAAAAATAAGTTGTTAAATTTTTTAAAAAGGACTGATTCTGTGCTGTGAGAGACTTAAAAACAGATTGTAAAACATCTAAAAATATTTTGCTCTTTTAGGAAAGCCATTAATTGGTTGTAAACTATCCTCTCAAGGTTTTAAGACAGAAATGGGAGTTTTGAAATAGGCCTGTAATTTGAGAGAACTGCCGGCTCTAGAGCAGCTTTTTTAATAGCAGAGTTCGGACAACTGCATGTTGGAAATTCACAAGGACCATACCAGAAGACAGAATGCTATTAACAAGAGGAAGAACAGACAGGCCTTGGAAAACCTCTTTAAATAATCGAGGAGGGTCGTCATTATTTGGAGAACCTGCAGATTTCAAATGTTCAACAATCTCCTGGAAAGACAAACCACCAGGTTTATTAAGATATAAAAATATCTTAATAAACCTGGTTTCTACCAGGTACGAATCAGGTATTTACAAGGTACATACTGGGTACTTAGGGCTTGTGCTGGGTATCTACAGAATTCATAGTGGGTACTCACAGAGTACAAAGATGTTACAATGTTACAGGTACTAATCATTGTAAGGTAAATATGGTACATACCAAGTACCAGCTGGGTATGTACTGAGTATTTATAGGGTAAAGGCTGGGTACTTTCATGGTTTGTATTGGGTATTTAAAAGGAACATACCAAGAATGTACTTAGAAAGTACTGAGTATGCAGCAGGTATGAGAACATACAGGGAACATATCAGGTACCTAAGGGTAAGTACTGGGCTGTATTATGTATTGCTACCAATGAGTCTAATTTGGAGTCAAACACAAAGCAAACAATGATTTTGACCTAACAGTTCTTTTCATATTTATGGTTCACGTTACATTAGAGGCAGCAACGTCTGACCACACTTCAGTGCAAGCTTACAGTCTGCTGTTTTTGATCATATACAGCATCAGTTTTCATTTGACCCTATGCGTTTGCAGGCTCCCTTGCAGTCAGTTTTATCTCCTCTTGCATGTTGCACATAGTTACTGGTGAGATAAGCATGCAATATTCCCCCAAAGGGACGTGAGAGCCCCACCTACTAAAGCTCAATAGAGGATGTGTTAAACGCCTCACATCTACTCAGTCATGTACATGCAGAAAAGAGTGGGACAGTTCCCCATAATGTCTGTTTCCAACTCCCTCAGTTCCTCTTTTTTTTCTCCACATTTTAAGCATTTTTCAGTTAACTTTCCATGTTGCATGATGTCTGACTCTGCCTCAGAATTCAATCTTGCAGGCAGGAAAGGTCTCATCCTGCATGGCGACCGTGCTGTTGGATCCCAGGACAGTGACGTTCAGCTCCCGCTGCCTGTCCAGCGTGTGCTGGTACCACGCCTGCATCGACACCGACTCAAAGGTGGGGATCACTGTCACCTGAACACAGAAAAAAAAAACCTATGAGTCACTCTTGAGGGCATATAAAGTTACAGTTTGCAGCTAAAATGAGCTTCAGGCAAAATGTTTCAAGGACAATGACTTGTCACTTTTTTGAATTCTTTAATTTTCCCATTCATATTAAACAGCTTTATTTACTGTATTTTACGGAATATAGGTCGCGGCTTTTTATCATTTTTGCATGCCCTGCGACCTATATTTAGGTGCGACCTATTTATGGCTTTTTATAAAATAAGCTGATTTGTAATCATTCATTAAAGCTATAGTATGTAAGATTGTAATGTAGTCTGTAACTTTTCAAACAATATATTTTTAACATATTTCTTCACTCAGTCACTATCTACTGACAAACTGATGTTAGACCAAGTAATCTCTGAAAAAATCTATTGTCCCCTTGCTTCTCTATCAGCATTTATAAAAACACTGAAAACACAAGAGTGACCAGGACACTGACAGCCAATAAAAACAGAGTTGTTTGTCACGCCCCAACCCACGCCCCCACCTGTCCCAGCCGCAGCTCGTTCTCATTCAAAGGATTGCAAAGCGATGCAGGACTGTTTTTTATGTGACACAAAATGTATTAAATATCCCTTCTTTATCCCAGAGCTGGACTTTTATTTAGTTTTTTTGCCAAAAGCCAAGTGATCGCTTCATCCTTCACTGACAGACATGAGGAAATGGATTTGTCACGAGTCACGAGCGAATTAAAACATGTCCAACGTTGCTTTGTGAACCTCTGATGATTTCTGCTGGATTTTGTGTTGTAGGATGAGTGATTCGTGGTTTTATTAAATTTTTTTAACAGTTATATTATCATATAAACACAGAATATCGCAGCGCAAGACAGGAGGAGGTGGAGCATTCCACACATTCCAGACCAGCGCTGCGACATGAGGAAGTCACGAGCGAATTAAATCATGTCCAAACGTTGCTTCGTGAACCTCTGCTGGTGTCTGCTGGATTTTGTGTTGTAGGATGAGTGATTCGTGGTTTTATTAATTTTTTTAACAGTTATATTATCATATAAACACAGAATATCGCAGCGCAGACAGGAGGAGGTGGAGCATTCCACACATTCCAGACCAGCGCTGACAGAGGAAGTCACGAGCGAATTAAATCATGTCCAAACGTTGCTTCGTGAACCTCTGCTGGTGTCTGCTGGATTTTGTGTTGTAGGACTAGCGCTCCATGGTTTTATTATATTTTATTAGAAGGTTTTATTTCCATAAACACAGAATATCGCAGCGGCTCTGAGCAGACAGAAGCAGGGGGCGGAGCAGATCCCAAGTTCAGCAGAAGCACTGACTGTGCTCCCTCCCCTCAGAGCCATATTTGGCTCTGAGGGGAGGGAGCAGAATGCTTTTCTGCGCTGAAAATATTTCTAAGTCCCAGAGAGTCCCAGAGAGTTCAAATATCGCAGACCCCAGCTTTAACAAAAATTAAACTGAGACACACTCTTACAATAATGTCAGCAAACAAATGTATTTTTTTAGGTGTTTATCCTGCTAAAATGATTCATTTATTAAAGAAAAGTTCAGCTCAGACACATATTTGCTATAATTTTTATCAAACAAATAATTGTTTTTAAGTGTTAATCTTCTTAAAAGCCTTGCTGTGCGCTCCTGTGGAAGAGACATTTGCAGCAGAGCTAAACACGGTCCACATTTTGACGTAGGTGCGACCTATATTCAGGTGCGACATATATATGGATTTTTCCAATTCTTTGGCAATAATTGGATGGTGCGACCTATATTCGGGTGAGACCTATACTCCAGAAAATACGGTATATTATTTTGGATTCCCCTTTAAGGTACAATCAGCCAGTGGCATGGTGGCTCAGTTGGTAGGGCTGTTGCCTCTCAGCGAGAAGTTTGATGGATTAAATCCCGGTCAGGAGCCATTCTGGGTGGAGTTTGCATGTTCTCTCTGTTTTCTCCCACAGACCAAAAACATGCATGTTAGGCTGATAGGTAACTTTAAATTGTTCCTAGGTATGATGGCGAAGGAGTAATTGCCAGTGTCAGTGTGCATGTGTTTGGATGTCTCTAAACAAAATATAACCACTGGACAGATGTTAATGAAACTCAGCAAATAATCATTGTGTGCATCTACACATCTTTAGTGTAAATATCCTGAGGGGTTTTTCATTGTTTCCGGGGACTTCAATCACGTAGATTTACGTGTCATCCTTCCAACCTTCAATCAGCACGTTTTCACAGCAACACGAGGAAATAAGACACTAGACCAGGTCTTCACGAATGTGAAGGGGGCGTACACGGCGAAGCCACGCCCACCGCTCGGGGCTTCCGACCATCGCTCCCTGTTATTGGTCCCTAGACAGCTCCCCCCACTCAGACGTTCGAAGCCGGAACAAAGAGTGATCACATCGTGGCGCCAAGATAGTTCCCCCATGCTAAGAGACTGCTTTGAAAACACAAACTGGTCTGTCTTCAAAGAGGCAGCTACGAATGGAAGTTCAGTTGACCTGGAACTTTATGCTTCCTCAGTCCTGGGTTACATCAGTACATGTGCTGAAAATGTATCCATAAGAAAGTGTGTTAAATTTTACCCCAATCAAAAACCCTGGCTAAATAAGGATGTCCGCACCCTGCTGGCAGCCAGGGACACTGCATTCAAGTCTAAAGATACTGAGGAGTTGAGAAAGTGCAGGAGAGAACTGGATGATGGCATAAAGAAGGCCAAAGCCGCGTATGCACAGAGGATCGAGGGACAGTTCACCTCACATGATCCACGGAGCATGTGGCAGGGCATCAAATGCTTAACAGACTACAAGGGCAAAAGCAAACAATGCCCCAGGGACCCATCCCTGCCTGATGCCCTCAATAAGTTTTATGCACGTTTTGATGATCCAAACAGACCAACTAGCACCAGACTCACCTCATCACCAGACGAGGAGCACCTCAAAGTGACCGCAGCAGAAGTGAGAGGCAGTCTCAGAAGGATCAACCCTCATAAAGCTACGGGTCCAGACAACATCCCAGGGAAAGTTCTGAAGGAATGTGCGGACCAGCTCTGTGAGGTGCTGGCTGACATCTTCACCACCTCACTTTCACTGGAGTCAGTTCCCACCTGCCTGAAGACCGCCACCATCATCCCAGTCCCAAAAAGCTCCACAGTGACTGGTCTGAATGACTATAGACCGGTGGCTCTCACCCCGATAGTCGCTAAATGTTTTGAGAAACTGGTCATGTCCCACATCAAGACAACCGTCAACATCAACGAGGACCCTCATCAATATGCATACCGTGAGAACCGATCAACAGAGGACGCCATCTCCTCCGTGGTCCACACTGCTCTCACCCACCTGGATCAGAAGGACTCATACGTGCGTCTGCTCTTTGTGGACTTCACATCTGCCTTCAACACCATGATCCCCCAAACTCTGATAGACAAACTATCTACACTTGGACTAAGCCCCTCCATCTGTAACTGGGTACTAGACTTCTTAACAAACAGACCACAGTCCGTGAAGATCCACAACTTCTCCTCCTCCACCATCACCCTCAGCACTGGCTCTCCTCAAGGATGTGTGCTGAGCCCTCTTCTGTTCACTCTGCTCACATATGATTGTACAGCCACACATCCAGGCTGTCATATTGTTAAGTTTGCAGATGATACAGCTGTGGTGGGATGCATCACAGATAATGATGAATCCAGCTACAGACAGGAGGTGGAACATCTGGAGAGCTGGTGCAAAGAGAACAACCTTCACATGAATGTGAAGAAGACGAAGGAGATGATTGTGGACTTCAGAAGGAACAAACACACCCACACCCCACTGTATATAGGTGGATCTGCGGTGGAGGTGGTCTCCAGCTACAAGTACCTGGGTGTACACTTGAATGATAACCTCAGCTGGAGCAATAACACCACCAGCCTGATCAAGAAAGGTCATCAGAGACTCTACTTCCTCAGACGGCTGAGACGAGCTGGTCTGAGAAGCTCAGTCCTCACCTCGTTCTACAGGTGTGCAGTGGAGAGCGTCCTGTGCTCCAGCATCAACGTGTGGCATGGAGGCTGCACAGTTGCAGAGAGGAAAGCTCTACAAAGAGTGGTGAAGGCTGCACAGAAGTCTGTGGGAGTCAGTCTCCCCACCATCACAGACATTTACACCTCCAGATGCAGAAAAAGAGCCACCTGCATCATGAAAGACCTCACTCACCCAGCACACTCACTCTTTGCACCACTCCCCTCGGGACGGAGGTTGAGGAGCATCAAATGTAGAACCACTAGACTGAGGAACAGCTTCTACCCTGAGGCTGTCAGACTCATGAATAAATAAATAATAAGAATAAACACTGCAAAATGTCACATCATGTTGATACTGATCTGTTTCTTGTTGCTGCGTTCATCTGTGACTATCTGCGTTCATCTGTGACCATCTGCTCATGTTCGTGCTGCTGTTTATAATGATGTTTTTCTACTACATTAGGGCTTAGTGTATTACTAGCTGATGTCTCTCTTAGTTAATCCTAGATGTTATTATTGTTTTTCTCTTGCATTTGTTGTTGGATGTAACTGGGACCCTGTGTACATAATCTCGTTTTCAACACATGTACTACATGCGGTGCAAATGACAATAAATTCTCTCTGACTCTGACTCTGACTCTGACTTCAGCTTTTGGAGTCAACTTGATTCAAGATGGCCACCGCAGCTAATTGACTACAAAACACAGAAGGGACTATAACTCAGACAGTTTTATAAATGTTGAGTAAATTGTGTGTGGTCATATCTGAGAGTCGTGTGCAAAACATACACTGAGTGCTAACAAATTACGCAAAAAGTTTCAACTTAATAATATACTACCGTCAAATATTCAAAGTTTTTTTTGTGAAAAGAACAAGCTGCTACAATCTTAAGGGTGAAGATGTGTTTGTTAAACCACAGTTCAGAACAAGTTTGAAGGGAAGTACTACCGTAATACAAGGCGTAACATTGTGGAATAATTTAATGCCAGTATTTAAGGAAGCTAAATCAATTTCTGTCTTTAAGAAAATTGTCAAAGTTGAATTGTTAAACAAATATAATTGAATGTAATTGAGTAATCCATATAATTGTTGGTTAAATGAGTTATTTACTTATTTTGTTATTAGAGAGCAATTAGTTTGTATTAGATAGATAAGGAGCAGATTTAATAAGATATTTTCTTCATCTGCTACCTTTTCATTTTACACCTTATATATATTTTTCTTTTCATTTGCTTGTCATTTGTTGTATCACATTTTGTAAAATGAATAAACTTTTAAAATAAAAAAAAATAAAAAAAATAACTTTGGCATTAAATGTTAGAGTCAACCATGTGTGTTTGTTAGCAAATGATCTCATGAACCACCAGATTGTTTTTAATGAAAATGTCAGAAAGTAATCATTTGATGTACATCGATAACTGTTTACTTCTTGTAGTCAGCCTGGTTCCAGATGGATACGTCAGCTCATCAACTTTAGCAAACACAACAATGGTTGTTCTCTTCAGGTCGAGGGTGAGGTTCTGCCTCAAGTGGAGGAGTTCAAGTATCTCGGGATTTTGTTCGGGGTGAGGGAAGAATGGAGAGTGAGATTGACAGACGGATTGTTGCAGCATCTGCCCAGGACATGCTAGAGAGACTATAGCCCTATTTGCACGGGATTAGTTTTTCCTAAGGACCAGTGTAATCTCCCCAACTTCTGCTTTTTATGTGGCGCATTCGCACTGGATAACCAACGTCTGAGTTTTAGCTGAAATTTACAGACATCTTCCAAATATGCTGTTAACGTGCTGCATAGTCACGGCCGGGCCGGTCCATAATACAGTAATGCGTTTAATGTCCGAGCCGGGACGGTCTCAGGCTTTGATGTGTTTTAACGAATCAGCGCAAAAAGAAAACTAAAGAATGCACGATATAAAATTGTATTAATCTACTTGTTGAGGAGGAGGCAGGTCCAACCAGACGGTTTAAGAGGTTAAATAAAAGCCACGTTAAGCTCAGATGGTCAGCTGTCACCGGCCGTGCACGTGGGTGCCCGGTGACAGCTGACCCACCGGTTGAAATGGTCTTGTGACCTGTCCAGGGTGTCCCCCGCCTCTCGCACAGTGATGGCTGGATATGGGCACCAGTGATCCCACTACCCGAAAAGGAAGAAGAAGGTAAATATATGGATGGATGGGTCAGTTGCACGCACGCGTCTCCACACCTCCTGTCATCTGCGGTGAAGGAAGTAGCAGCTCATAAAAGTCAAAGTGAAAAAGAAAAATACGGTATTTAACCACCGGCTGGTTTAGGAGGTTAAAAAAAAGCCATGCTAAACTCAAGATGGTCAGCTGTCACCGGCTGTGCGCGTGAGCGGCCGGTGACAGCTGACCCACCTGTTGAAATGGACTGGAGACCTGTCCAGGTGTCCCCCACCTCTCGCACAGTGACGACTCGACATGGACCTGTGACTCTCGCTCACCGAAAAGGAAGAAGCAGGTAGATAAAATGGATGGATAGATGGGTCAGTTGATCATGCACGCGTCTCCGCACCTCCCGTCACCAAGGAAGTAGGAGAAAGTAAAGGCCAAAGCGAAAAAGAAAAATACGTTAAAAATTTTTTTTAAACCCAAAGCAAGCAGTGCGTTCATTTAAAATAGCCTTGTTCTATACTTTTCCTAATGATTTTGTGTAAACAAAAACGCCTCATTACGTATTGGATCCTGCGCATTTCTGTCCAAATCACAGAGATACCTATTCACATTGGATTAGTATTATCACAGGACCTCTGAGTTCTGCAAAATATAGTAGGTAATGTGCGGGGGAATTTTCACTTTACAAATTACTGGCATGGTTGATTTGAACAGGATTAACAACACAGAAATGGATGGATGGATGGATGGATGGATGGAAAATTGTTATAACTCTATTTTACAGATGCACCATTTGGTGTTACTGTAGCTGGGAGTTGTTCCCTACACATATTTTTAATGCCAAATGAAAAAAAAGTTTGAAAACATCGGCTAACCAGACAGTGGGCAATATGCTATTTAATTGTTTGACCTACATATTGATAATATTGTTGTGTTGCCTTTCTGTGAAATATTATATTCTGGGGGGGTGTTATCCACCCTGTGCTGCCTCCCTGTGCTTTGACTTGCTTTCTTGAATCTAGGTCCTTCTACAGTATATTTAGAAAGTGCACATACAAAATGTGCTTATAGTCAATACATCAACACTTAGTCACTTCTGAGCAGTGCAAAAAAGCAGATGGTTACATTGGCTTATGATGTTCCTTTGTAAAGGAAAATTCTCTGTGCCCATATCACCATTTGAAGACAGCACTCTATATTGTGCATAAATCAATACATTTGAGTATTTATACCTGCATAGTGTCAGGCCAGAATGTTTTTCCATCCAGCAGAGCATCCAGAGTCTGCCTCATCAGCTCCTCCTGCTCAGGGCTGTTGCCGCTGATGATGTAACAAGAGGAGCGAATACACCTGAAGAGGTCCACAGTGACTGTGGGAGACGAGGATCCAGAGGGAATATAGGCCAGGTCCACATACACACAGACTTCATCCACTGAGGCAGCCTTAGAGCCTGAAGCAGACACAATTAATGCGTCAACGGGACCGTGTGAGGCATACTGGCAAAAGAAAGAAGGAAACCCTGTTTCATGTACCTGGACTGGGTGTGGATTTTGCTGGTGTTGAGCGAGCGTTGGAAGAAGGCGTACGAGAAAGGTTCCCTTTGACAACTCCACTTTGACTCCCGGGCCGGTTTTTCCCTGAGCCTGATTTTAAGGGGCTGTCGATGACCTGCTGGAAAAACTGCATTTAATTTAGGTACAGATTCAGTGATAATGTTCATTTAAATGAGTACCGTATCTGATATGACAGTAAGATTAAATTAATTTCTAAAAATTAAAAAATTAAAAATCATCAATGTCAAAATAACTGTGAATACAGTAGTCTCTCGCTACTTCGCGGTCCATTTATCGTGGATTTGCTCTATCACGGTTTTTCAAAATAAGATTGGACATGACATACAATTGGCTGATTGATGGATGAGCCGCAGGTTCAGCATGGAATTTTAATTTAAATAAATTAATTTTAAATTATTTAGCACCTGATGCACATTTGTGCAGCCCAGAGCTACAGCTGATCAGCTGTTCTCCATGCAGAGTGAAGAAGTGGGCGTGGCCAAGAGCGCTTGCAGGTGGAAAATAGCAGAGGAGGCAGGGAGCTGAAATCTGACATTCTGTGCTTTTAGAGTGTTTAGAGTTTAGAAACATATATATATATATATATATATATATATATATACATATATATATATATATATGTATATATATATATATATATATATATATATATATATATATATATATATATATATATATATATATATATATATATATATTATATATATATATATATATATATATATATATAT
>JBBPBX010013895.1:4878-24023 GCA_038048925.1 Garcialebias charrua | reverse complement strand
TATATACATATATATATATATATATACATATATTTTTTTATTTTTATATAATAAAATAAACTACTACTTACTACTTGTACCACTATTCCTACTTTGCAGTTTTTCACTTATTGCGGGTCTTCAGGATAGAGGTACACTCGAGTCCAAATAATCCAAACCAACCTGGGCCTAGCCTGTAGCCATCATCTCCGAACCCCACCTGATCCGACAAATTAACAGTAATTACAGGTTCGAACCTGGAAAAAAACCCAACATTTTAAATTAAGCTTTGACTGCTTATACCACCGACTATTATTAACGGTTGGCGGACGTGCGCGGCTGAGGGAGCAGAAGATCAGAGCTGAGGAACCATCAAAGCGCATTAAATGCTCCCCCTGCATCGTGCTCTGACATGTCAGATATTTTGTGATCTCACCGGTTTGGGTCGTCAGCCGCGTGCATCCGCTGAGTGCAGCAGCTGAATGAACGTCCATTTGGGCTGATGGATTGCTGGCTGTAGTCCATCTGAAGCTTAAAGGGATTGTGACATGATTTTTTTACTATTCATAAAATTGCTCAAAATATATATATATTATCATTTAAATATGTTTGTTTTTGCAAACAAAATGATAAATCACTTTAATTTTGCTTTAAAAGTGATTTTGAACTTCAAGCCGTGTTTAATCATGGGAAATCCCATTACACACGAACGCACCATCTGTGATGTCACACTGGGCAGAGCTCTGGGCTTGTCACAGTGCGCAGGTATGAGCAGCTCGACATGAAGGAAGTCTGATACAGCATCAGACCTAAATTAGATCCTGTTGTTTCTTGTTCCATCACCCAAACAATTTTCTGCTTCCCAAAATGAAGACAAATAGCTCAAATCTTCACTTAGATTGCTAAATTCGTCCAGTTTTAAATTGTCCGCTATTAAAGACACCACAGCCCTCTGCCCAGTGTGACATCACATATGGTGCGTTCGAGTGTAATCGGATTTCCCATGATTAAACACGGCTTGAAGTTCAAAATCACTTTTAAAGCAAAATTAAAGTGATTTATCATTTTGTTTGCAAAAACAAACATATTTAAATGATAAAATATATATATTTTGAGCAATTTTATGAATAGTAAAAAAATCATGTCACAATCCCTTTAACTGAACTTCTTACCTCTTTCAACCAGCCGGTCAGCATGCGGTGAAATGACCACGTGCAGCAGGTGCAGTATGGCCGCATGTCGTGTTTACATATATTGGATCGTTGGCCACGCGCGTTCCTGATGCAATAAAAAGCGCGACACCGACCCGGCCCACACATTAAGCACATTATTATGGCCCAGCACGGTCCAAATCCGGGTTGGGCGGGGCCAAGCTCCGGGTTAGAAATGACACCACTACTTCAGGGTACAGATCCCCCGCGATAAACGAGGGACTACTGTATAACTTTAAAAGGAAACACTGTAGTGTTCAAGTGTGCTAAATGAAATACACACTACAGTACTGATAAAACATAATTAAAAACTAACAGCTACTCACAGATGACAGTTTTTTCTCTCTGCTTCCACTGGTTTTGGTTCTCTTCCCATGAACTTCAGAATCCATCAGAGGAACGGGCATGGAGGTGTCGGGGTGGGGCGGCAGGGGAGGGCTGTCTCTGAGAGGGGCTGGAAGAGGGTCTGGGGGCAGGGCCTGACTGCTTTTGTGGTCACATGGGGAGTTGGAAGGGTCACTACATGACTCGTCTGAGTCTGAGTCCAGAACTCCATCTGCTGTGGTGGATGGACAGTCCTCAGCTGGGGCATTTGATTCACTGTGTGACTGGTCCTTGGGGCAATTGTTGTTGTTGCCGTGGTGATTTGAGGCAAAGGCTCCTTTGGAGGACTCACTAGTGCCTGAACTGGAGTCGGGCTGTTTGAAATGCTTGAACTCACAGGGAGAAACCAAACACAGGTCCACGTCGTGAGCCGATGCCTCAAGTTGCTTAGACGCAAAAGGTCTCCCGATTTCTGAGCCTTGACCCAAAGATCTGGGTGGCTTCTTTGCTGGCAAAGGCACTCCCACAAAATAACCTCCATTTGAGTGGGAGTGATAAACACTGTTGTCTCCTTCTCTCTGACTCACAGTGGTCGGTCCTTGCTCAAAAGACATGGACAGTGACTCATCTACTTCTGTGGACTGAGGTGAGCTCACCTCGGCTGGCAGTGAATGTGTGGTGGTAGTGGTCACAGACCGGGAGGGCTCTGAAGATCCCTCTTTAAATGCACCCAAGGAAAGAAAGCTGAGATGCTGCTCTTTAGAGTTTGTGCTGTTTTCTGGAGCACTTTTGGTCTGGCCCTCACTCAGCCTGGATAACTCAGTGGGCTCGTAGGCATCAGCTGAATCAGGGTTACCCATCTGGGCCTGTAGTCTGCTCAGTGCGGTCCTGTTGCACCACACGTCATCCGGGGACAAACAGTACGGAGTGTGGCCTGCACTGTTGGGACGTGAGTCAGGGGAAACTGGCTCCACGGTCTCCTCATCGGGGCTGTTAAGGGCCTTGTTTTCTGGAGAAGCCTGCGAGGGAGGCGTGTTTCTCAAAGCCCCATCCAGAAGCGTATACTCCGTTGGAGTTATGTCCAACTGGTCGGTACATTCCATCTTTGATGCCTTGTTTAAAGGACATGGAAATCCTACAACTTTTACAGGTCTGCTTGATTTAATAGGCTCATCTGGAAAGTTTTTCTTGGGATCTATTTCTTCTTTCCCAGTCTCAGGTGTATGTTGCGCTCGGCTACCACCACTTTCCACTCCCATTAGCCCTGAACCACCTGCTGCCTCCTCTTTTGATCTGTCAACACTTTTATTGAATGGCTCTTCACTTAAATCTCCAAGTCTCTTTATATGGCCTAACTCACTGCTTTTCTGTTTTTCTTTATCAGCTGTTTCCACCTGTGCTTCTTCCTGTTCACTTTCCTGTTGAAGCCTGAAAAAGTCTTCAGTCATGTCCTCGGGGGTAGACGTTTTGGAGCCAAGCTGGTTCTCGGCCTCTTGTTTTCGATTCTCTTTCTCCTTAACAGGAATTTCTGGCTCTACAGTTTTTTGGTTGGCCTTGTTATTAGGCAGTTCAGTGTTTACGTGCACCTTCTTGCTGCTGTTTGCTTCATTTCCTAGTAGTTTTTGTGTTTTCTTCTCTCCTGTCTTAGAGACATTTTTTGTATCCTTTGTGGGTTTTGTTTTGTTGTCACTCTTTGTTTTTGAGGGAGCACCACTCCTTTTCATCGGTTCAGTCCTTTTACTACTGTTCTCTTTTTCAACAGTCTTCTCCTCTTTTTTTCCACCCTTCCCCACTCCTTTCTTTGAACTATTCTTTTCTGAAAATGATGCTTTATGTTTTAGTCCCATTTCCTTGATTTTGGCTTTGTCCATATCTTTTCCAGCAACTCCAATTAAAATCTTTCCCTTTTCTTTTCCCTCCTCTCTAACTATGTGTTCTTTCCCGTACTTGGGTGATCCCTCCTTACCCAGAGACTTGCCACTTTCCAGGCTATCTGTCCTCTTGACATTTCCATCCTGCCCCAGCCTTTCAAGGTCTCCAGTAGTCACTGTTGGTTTCTGTAAGAAGTCTAACCCCTTGAGCTTGTCCAGTCCCTGGAGTAGCTTCGCTTGTGGTGTCACACCCGGGAACAGCACCCTGACCACCTTCTCTTGTGGACACGCTGGATGCCACACGAGCAGGACGGCAACTGAGGCCAGGGTGGTGAGAGGGAGTCTTGGGGGTTTTGACGAAGATATGATTCCATCAGGCCAGTTTTGCATGAATGTCTCGTACTCCTGGCTGTTTCTCCCTGGACTTAGGATGTACAAATCCAACTGTCCCACCCCCATCTTTTGAAACAGGGTTAGCGGCTTAATGGGTACTCCTTGTGGTTGAAACATTGGTTGCGGCTTAATGTCTAACTTCTTCAGCAGCTGCAGGGTTACAGCTGCTTGCTGTGTGCTCCTGAGCACATTGTCTTCACCTTGTAAAAGAATGATAACTCCAATTACCTCGATTTCTACAGTTAGAAATCTACAACCTCCATTCCAAAACATTTGGGATGTTATGTACAATTTTAAGAAAAACAGAATGTAATGATTTGTTAATAAACTCAAATTGTACTCACAGTGTAACAAAGTTAACAAATGTTTAAACTTAGAAACTGTATAAATTAAAGGTAAAGAGAAGGTAATTTTGAATTTGATGGCAGCAACCCATCTCAAGAAAGTGTGAGCAGGTTTCTAACTGTGAAGCGTCACCTCTTCTTTAACAACAGTCTGTAAACGTCTAGGATCTGAGGAGATCCGTTGCTAGAATTTGTTTGGAGGGAAATGCTTCCTATTTCCTGTCTGATGAAGGCTTCTGGCTGTTTGCGTGCTCTCCTGTCTTCTTTGACAGATGTTATGTTTCATGATGGTTCAAATCTTTTCAGTTGTTGAGAGGTCTGGATGGCTGGCAGGCCACTTCAACTGAATGTTGATACTACAAAGCAATTTTGTAATAGATGCATTTTTTGATTTCACACAGATGTTTTTCCAGTGTCAAGTTTAAAGTGACCTACCTCACTTTGCTCTAATTCCTTTCTGTACAGTCTCAATGAGTATCCATTAAACTGAGAGGTAGCTCAGTGTGGGTGACATATTCATCACAAGGCTGCTGGACACTCCTTTGTAACTTTTTGGCAACACTTAACAATGGAGGACATCAAGGTCATGGTATGCCTGGTGTTTGATCTATGCTTACTCAAACACAAGCTAAATGCAAGCCAGAGAAGGCTTGCAAGACTCATGTTACAAGAATATTTGATAGAAGCAAGTTGCTGGGGCTGCAGAAACAGGCAGATTAAAATCTAATGGTGCATTCACACCTAACAGCGTTTCAACGGCAGGAGCGTCCAGCTTACATGCAAAGTCAATGGGGGACGCGCTTCCAGCCGCGTCTTGGCGTCGGGCGTCACGTCACGTGCGTGTTGAGCGTGATGGAAAGCGTTTTTCCGTGCACGTGAACCCGCGTCAGCCTCCAAAGCACACGTTGATTTAGCTGAAGATTTTGCGGTTCAAACATTCAAACGCCGTTCAACTCTCCCTGATTGGTTGATCAGGGAGAGTCGGGGGGAGAAGAGAGGGGGTCAGGGGGAGAGGGGGAGAGTCCCTATGTGACGCGGAAACGATTGCGCAACTATGTGACGTATTGTTTGTGGGACACAGAAAAAACCCGCGGAGTCATGGACTATGGAAGAGAAACTCATTGTAGCTGTGTGTTCGCGACAAGTCCTTCACGACCAGTCAAGTCTGCTCCACAGAGACAGAAATAAAAAGCTCCTCGCCTGGCGGAGTGCAGTGAGGACTCGGTATACCGGTAAGCTCCTCCCACACACCCCGCAGCAGTTTCGCGTTCTGGTCTGGACACCAAGTGCGTCCACTTGCGTGCGTGACGAGCTTTTTGGAAGTTGAAACGCTGTTCGGTCTGGACGTACCATTAGATAAAAATGACTGTTTTGAAGCTGTTGCTGCCATGACTCTTCCAGTGACGTGGCTCTCTGGTCAATCAACGGCCTGCAGACTGCTGAGATGATGTCATTGATCTGTGCGGGTAGGATCACCCAATGGAAAGCCTCCAAACCTGTGCTAGGTTGACCCAAGTAAGGCCGAGTCATGTACGTGGGAAAAGAGCTATTGTCTTGCTAAAATGTGCAAGGCTTGCTCTAGAGGAATTGTCTTCTAGATAACAGTGTATGTTGGTCAAAAACCTGTAGAGTTTTCTGCATTGATAACATTGTCTTTCCTAATGTGTAAGCTGCCCATGCCATGCAATAATGCACCCCTGGATCAGCAGAGACGGGCTTCCTCCCCACCATCGCAGACATCTACACCTCCAGATGCAGGAAGAGAACCACCTGCATTATGAAGGACCACACTCACCCAGCACACACACACTTTGCCCCACTACCCTCAGGCAGGAGGTTGAGGAGCATTAAGTGTAGAACCACTAGACTGAGGAACAGCTTCTACCGTGAGGCTGTTAGACTCATGAAAAAATAAATACCGGTAATCAGAATAATCACTGTGAAAAATCACATCATGTTGCTGCTGATCTGTTTCATGTTGATGTGTTAATTCATGCTCATCTGCTCACACAGACTCATGTTTGTGCTGCTGTTCGGCGTATTGCTTTTATGCTCTTAGTTCTTAGTGTATTTTAGTTTATGTTTTCCTTAGTTCATATCTTAGATCTTATTACTGTTTTTCTTTTACATTTTATACTTTTGTTGGATGTAACTGGGACCCTGTGTACACAATTTTGTTCCACCACATGTACAACATGTACCACATATGGTGCAAATGACAAATAAATAACCTTGAATCCTTGAGAACTGTGTGCTGATAACAGAACCCTCTCCTCTTTAGTGCAGAGGATGGGGTGTCTCCGGCTCCCAATAAGAATTTCACATCTCGATTTGTCTGACTACAGAACAGTTTTCTATTTTGCGTCCATCAATTTAAATGATCTTTGTCCCAAAGAAGACAGCAGCTTTTATCTGTTGTGTTCATATATTACTTCTTTGCATGATAGAGCTTACCTATAATTTGTGGATGTTACGACAAACTATGTTTATAGGCAATTAATCAAACCTGTGTTTAATACAGTGCTGCCTGGCAGCCCAAAGATCATGGGCAATAATGACGTTTGGTGTTGTTTGATGCGCACAGACTTTATCTAGATTCTTGAAATCTTTTAATGACATCATCATCAGTAGATGATGATGATTCAATGTCTTCTCAATTTTTAGTTTAACATATTTCTGAAATATTCCACTATTTTTGGATGTAGATTTTCACACACTGGTAAACCTCTGCTCATTTTTACTTCTGAAAGATGCAGCCTCTCTAAAATGCTGTTTTAACCCCCAGTCCTCTTGACCAATTAAACTAATTTTCTGTGAAATGCTTTTCTTATTCATATCACTTATTTTACAGCTTTTTGTTGCCCGTCTCTTCGTGTTTGAGTTGTGTTGCTGCCTTTTTGTTTCCCAAAAATGGTACAATTTCTTAGTTTAAACATTTGATACATTTACCATTCCACTGTGAATAAAATGCAGATTTGAATTAGCAAATTTTAGTTTTTATTTACATTTTACACCATGTCTAAGGTTTTACTAAATTGTGGTTTTAAATCGATGTATAAAAGAAATGTTTAAATGGCCTCAGTGTGATTGTGTGTGGTCATATTCATTTTGTCTAGTTTTGTTTTCTGCAGACATTTTGCACAACTCACATGTAGGGAGATGCTCCTGCAATCTGCTTGGTGCGTTGAGGAATACAACTCCAAGCTCTGGAGAGATGAGCTTCTTAGACAAGTCATCTGTGCAAACAGAAATGAGGCCCTTAAAACTGATGACAACATTTGTGATTTATTCCACTCAACATAAGACTAATTTACCTTTTATTTCAGAACTCAATTCTTTCTCAGCCACCTTCCTCTCCAAGAACGATATGGCACCTGGGAGGTTCTCCGTGCCGATGTGCGTCAACAAAAGTGCATCCACTCTGTCAAGGTGGCGAACCAGCTTCCAGAAACAGGCCTGATAGTCGGAGCCCCCGTCCACCAGCACCGTGAACCCGTTAATGGCGAAAAAGGCGCAGTCGCCACGGCCCGCGGGGAACACATAGCAACAGGGACGGGACAGTTTGAGGAAGCCAACAGTGGATGGAGGTGGCAGGAGGTCAAAGGGGGAAGCAGGACAAATTGTCCCAGAGATGAGGGATGTAAATTCCCCAAGAGATTGCATGGCAGGTAGCACCTCTGGGGGGTTGATTTGGAGGGAGAGAGAACCCTGTAGGGGTGGGTTTTCCAAGAGAGTCTTCCTCCACTGCCCGATGTTGGGACAGCTGAGGGTCAGATGGGTTTTGGTGAGGAGCAGGCAAGAGGCAGAGCTCTCCTTATCTTCAAACTGAAAAAAAAAGAGATGATTTTCAGTGTACATGCAAATCCAAGTACAAAGTTACTTTGATCAGTTTTTCATGGCGGGTGATACTGTTTTTATCTGTATGTCTGTTGTGTGAGCAAACTAACTTATCAGGGCTTAATTTGAGCTGGATCCTGCTGGGACAGGATCCAGGAACTCTTATTTTGACAGGGTGTGTTCTCGTAACTTTGCTTGGATCTGACTCTCAGGCTTATTAATAATAAAGTTATGAACAAATTTGTCTGTATTGAACGAATAAAACTTGTATTGGATATGTAATCTGAAAATAATTACATAAACACTGATTTTAAACATAACAGCCACTTGCGAGCTTCCTATATCAAATCAAAGCTGCTCCTTCAAGTAAGCATTTCTGCTTCTACCCTTAAAAAAATCTCCACCCCTAAAAGTACCGACATGGGCAATTTAACTAAAAACACAAAAATGTAATTAGACATCACAACTAAACTGCAAATCAGTTTTACAGTTTAAGTGGGTCAATAATAAAAAATTTCATTCTTTACTAAAACTAAAACGAGAGAAATGTTTAGTGGGTAATCACGTCACATACATCACATATCAAAACAACGGCGCCTCTTTGTCAAAATAACAGTGATCAAAATGTCAAAAAGACAGTCCAATTTATGTTCATTTAAAAAAAAAAAATCTCATTGTACAACTAAACAACCAAGAATTAAAGCACATGTAGACAGTGGCAATGGAGATACTGGAGCAGGTGAGAGTGGTGGGGGTGAGAGCTGAGTTCACCAGGCTGTCGTACCGGGGCAGGAGCCCACAGGCAGCCGCCATGAACAGCCTGAGGAGGAGCCTGGGGGTGTAGGTAACGTAGATGTTAAACAGCCTGTGAAAATACACCAGAATGCAGGAAATGGCATCTACTTCATTCAAAAACTTCTGGGGGAGGACCCCCAGACCCCTGCTATTTGTTCCGGCATCATTTGGATTACAAATGAATCCCTGTACCTTATGAAGCACTGGATGTATTTTAATAAAACACGCAGAAGGTAATTATTAGGCATTACTCCCTGACAGCTAATTAAACCTTCCAATTTGCATACCGACCTAATCGCTCAACCGACGATGCCATCTCCTCTGCCCTCCACACAGCTCTCACACATCTGGACACGAAGGACTCTTATGTTAGAATGCTGTTCATCGACTTCAGCTCGGCATTCAACACCATCATCCCCCAACAGCTCATCCATAAACTGGACAGTCTGGGGCTGAACACCTCAATGTGTAACTGGCTGCTAGACTTCCTGACCGGGAGACCACAGACAGTACGGGTCGGGAGTAACACATCTAGCACCATCACATTGAACACAGGGGCCCCACAAGGATGTGTGCTGAGCCCCCTTCTATTCACCCTGCTAACACACGACTGCACACCATCATACAGCTCCAACCACTTCATCAAGTTTGCGGACGACACAACAGTGGTGGGTCTCATCAGCAACAACGATGAGACGGACTACAGGAACGAGGTGAGCCGCCTGGCCTTGTGGTGCGGACACAACAATCTCACTCTCAACGTGGAGAAGACAAAGGAGATTGTTGTGGACTTCAGGAAGAGGGATGCCCAACATGCCCCTCTGACCATCAACAGCACCGCAGTGGAGAGAGTAGACAGCACCAAGTTCCTGGGAGTGCACGTCTCAAAGGACCTGTCCTGGAGCAGGAACACTGCATCACTGGCCAAGAAGGCTCACCAGCGTCTCTACTTTCTCCGCAAGCTGAAAAGGGCTGGAGCTTCAACCCCCATCATGTGCACCTTCTACAGAGGTGCCATAGAAAGTGTCCTGACCAGCTGCATCACTGTGTGGTTTGGTGCATGTACTGCATCATGCCGCAAGAGCCTCCAGCGCATCGTGAGAGCAGCTGAGAAGATCGTCGGCACCTCCTTCCCCTCACTGCAGGACTTACACAGCAACCGCCTCACTCGGAAAGCCCACTGCATGGCAGGTGATCCCACACACCCACTACACAGCTGCTTCAGACTGCTGCCATCAGGGAGGAGACTGAGGAGTCTCCAGGCTCGAACCAGCAGACTGAGAGACAGCTCTGTTCATCAGGCAGTCAGAATGCTAAACACTCTGCCTGCTCTGCCTCCCCTCCCATTTGAACTGCCTTAACACAAAAAACTTTCTCACACATTACCACTCAACACAAAGTTTTTAACACTGGACTCTGTGTCATCAAACGGGTTATTCACTAAACTCTCGGTCATGTGCTCATTCAGTTTGCACTACTTCTCATATTTGCACTAATGTTTGTATTACATTACTGCCTATAGTCATACTACTGTTTACATTCACTGTTTACATTTATTAATACTGTTTACATTTATTACTACTGTTTACATTTATTACTACTGTTTACATTTACACTACTTTTATATCTACACTACTGCTGATACATATACAGTATTCTCTGACTAGCCTTATTTAAGGATGCCCAATGTGCCTTATGTGCCTTACTGCATATGCCACTTTGCCTCTATACCAACATCAACTACCTCATACATATACTGTGTACATTAACTCATATGCTGCTTTGCCACTCTTTGCAAATGTCAATGCTAGAACCTTCAGTTTATTTTATAGATATACTTTTTATACTTTTTATACTACTATGCAAAAACTCAGGACAGTATTACACTTTTATTATTTCATTTTATGCTTATGTTCATTAAATGTTTAGTGTTTTAGTGTTGGTGTAAATTTTCATACTTTTATACTACTATGCAAAAACTCAGGACAGTGTTACACTTTTACTATTTTATGCTTATGTTTATTAAATGTTTCAGTGTTTTAGTGTTTAAATGGTTACTGTTGCACCGAGGGACTGAGAGAAACGCAATTTCAATCCTGTGTATGTCCTGTACATATTGCAGTTCTGACAATAAAGTTGACTTTGACTTTGACTTTGACTAAACCAGCCACTAGGGAGCACAAGCCAGTGTATCTCTTGTGCCGGTCCCAAGACCGGGTAAATGGTGAGGGTTGTGTCAGGAATGGCATCCGATGTAAAACACTTGCCAAAACCATAATGCGAGTTCATTACACAGGTCGACTACATTCTGTGTAGAAGAGGAAACCTGAGGGAGATCGGAGACTGTAAGGTTGTGGCAGGGGAGAGCGTGGCCAGACAGCATCGGATGGTTGTGTGTAGAATGACTGTTGTTATGAAGAAGAGAAAAAGAGTAAAATCAGAGAAGAAGACCAAATGGTGGAAGCTAAAGAAGGAAGAATGGCCCTCATGCACGAACATGTTCGTATTTTTATCCTAAATTTCTCCTACTTTTGTTCGTACGAAGCGTTCGTACGAACATGCCACGTCAGATTCAACAAACTCTCCTATCCACAGGAAAAGTGTGTAAACGAGCTGCGTAAATTTAATGAATCCCACCTGTTCTATTCACCTGCGCGTGCACGCGGAGAGGTCATTTACATAATTCCCACCCCTCAAAACACCATATAAGGCTACGTTTCCTGCCTCAGAGGCAAAACGTGTTCGTTCATAAAATGACAGCGAAAAGTAAAAAGAAGAACTCTACCGGTGCGGAGATTGAAGTTCTGCTCTCTGAGGTCAAGAAAAGAAAATCTGTCCTTATTAGCAGCGTCACTCATGGGAGTAAATGACCAACTAAAGCCAAAGAATGTTTGTTTATAAGAAATGTGGACCTTAAAATATACACGCGACCTGGTGGCCAACTGGGTAAAGCATTGCACTGCTTATCGAGACCTCGTGGGTTCGAGTCCCACGAGGTATGACTTTTTTTTTTTCCTTCTTTCTTTAGATTATTTATTCATTCCAGATTAAAAAGACTTTATGCTTCATTTCTTGTTGTATTGTAAATAGTTTTCTTGTGTTTTTTAAATCTGGAATGAATTAAAAGGAGAAAAAAAAACGTTGTCCCATGTGGGACTCGAACCCATAAGGTTCGGCACTGCGACGCAACGCTTTACTGATTGAGCTATCTGACAGCTATGACTGCAACAGGAGGAGGTCAATGTAAAGTCTGCGTTACCGAAGTCTGCGTTACCGAGACAAATTAAACTTAAATTAATTCATAATTTAAGTTGGTTTCAGTTTGAGATCTTCATATTGATATTGTAGTGTTAGAAAACGGCATTGATAACAAATTGATTTTAATTTAAATACTTTAATCCGTTAGTCATTATTACATTTAAAATTATAATTCGACTTCAAACAGAACCTATTGTCAAGAACAATTGTGGTGCGTGACTTTTTTAAACTCTAAATATTTTCTAAATAACGAAATATGAAGTTATTAGTGGAGAAATTCCGTCTGGATGACAGCAGACTGACGCTCCTAAAATATACGACAGGTCCGGACCACTCGTAAATTTTGTTCGTATCTGAAAAAAATCGTAGGATACGAAAACATTGTTGAATGCCACAAATGATCCTAAATCACTCGTACGCACAGTTTAAGAACAAATCTGTGCGTACGAACGGTTCGTGCATGAGGGCCAATGTTGTGAGAAATTCAGAGATGAGCTGTTAAAGGCTCTGGGTGGTAAGAGCTTCCAAGTGACTGGGCTACTATCCATCCATCCATCCATCTTCTTCCGCTTATCCGGGGTCGGGTCGCGGGGGTAGCAGCCTAAGTAGGGAGGCCCAGACTTCCCTCTCCCCAGCCACTTGGAGCAGCTCCTCCGGGGGAATCCCAAGGCGTTCCCAGGCCAGCCGAGAAACATAGTCCCTCCAGCGCGTCCTGGGTCTTCCTCTGGGTCTCCTCCCGGTGGGACATGCCCGGAACACCTCACCAGGGAGGCGTCCAGGAGGCATCCTAACCAGATGCCCGAGCCACCTCAATTGTAGCCACTGGGCTACTACAGCAACAGTAATTAGAGAGACAGGTAGGAAGGTACTTGGTGTGTCATCTGGACAGAGAATGGATGATAAGGAAACCTGGTGGTGGAATAGTGAAGTGCAGGACGCCATTCAAAGAAAGAGATTAGCCAAGAAGAAATATGACAGTGAGAGGACTGAAGAGAGGAGACAGGAATATAAGGAGATGGGACATAGAGCAAAGAGGGAAGTAGCTAAGGCAAAGCAGAGGGCGTACAATGAGTTGTATGGGAGACTGGACACTAAAGAGGGCGAGAAGGACTTGTACCGATTGGCAAGACAGAGGGATCAGGCTGGAAAGGATGTGCAGCAGGTTAGGCTTATTAAAGATGGGAATGGGAATGTTCTAACAAGTGAGGAGAGTGTGATGGGAAGATGGAAGGATTACTTTGAGGAGCTAATGAATGAAGAGAATGAAAGAGAAAGAAGAGTGGAGGTCATAGAAACTGTGGACCAGGAAGTGGGAAAGATTAGTGAGGGTGAAGTCCGGAAAGCTCTGAAAAGAATGAAGAAGGGGAAGGCAGTAGGACCTGATGACATACCAGTGGAGGTTTGGAAATGTCTTGGAGAGGTGGCAGTGAGGTTTTTGACTCAAATATTTAATGGAATATTTGAGGGTGAGAAAATGCCTGAAGAATGGAGAAGAAGTGTGCTGGTTCCCATTTTTAAGAACAAGGGTGATGTACAGAGTTGTAGCAACTACAGGGGAATTAAGTTGATGAGCCACACAATGAAGATCTGGGAGAGAGTTGTGGAAGGAAGGCTTAGACAAGAGGTGACTATCTGTGAGCAGCAGTATGGTTTCATGCCAAGAAAGAGCACCACAGATGCCATCTTTGCTTTGAGGATGTTGATAGAGAAGTACAGAGAGGGTCAGAAAGAACTCCATTGTGTGTTTGTGGATTTAGAAAAAGCATATGACAGGGTGCCAAGAGAGGAGGTGTGGTATTGCATGAGGAAATCTGGAGTGGCAGAAAAGTATGTTAGACTGGTACAGGACATGTATGAGACAGGACATGTATGAAGACAGCAGGACAGTGGTGAGATGTGCTGTAGGAGTGACAGATAGCTTCAAGGTGGAGGTGGGATTGCATCAAGGATCGGCTCTGAGCCCCTTCTTGTTTGCTCTGGTGATGGACCGACTAACAGATGAGGTCAGGCAGGAATCCCCATGGACTATGATGTTTGCAGATGACATTGTGATATGTGGTGAGAACAGGGAACAGGTGGAAGAGAACTTGGAGAGGTGGAGGTATGCACTTGAAAGAAGAGGAATGAAAGTCAGCCGTAGTAAGACAGAGTACATGTGTGTGAATGAGAGGGAGGCCAGTGGAACAGTGAGGCTACAAGGAGCAGAGGTCACAAAGGTGCAGGACTTCAAGTACTTGGGGTCCACTGTCCAGGAAAATGGGGAATGTGGTAAAGAGGTGAAAAAGAGAGTCCAGGCAGGATGGAGCGGATGGAGAAAAGTTTCAGGAGTGATTTGTGACAAAAAGGTGTCAGCAAAGGTCAAAGGAAAAGTTTACAAGACAGTGGTGAGACCAGCTATGTTGTATGGTCTGGAGACAGTGGCATTGACAAAAAGACAGGAGAAAGAACTGGAAGTAGCAGAAATGAAGATGCTGAGGTTCTCCTCATGGTGAATCCAGACCGAATGCGTTTTCTACTGCAGGAACGTCCAGTTTACATGCAAAGTCTATGGTGGACGCACCTCCAGCAGCCTCCTGGCGTCTTGCGTCACGTCGCGTGCGTGTTGAGCGTGCTGGAGAGCGATTTCCGTGCACGTGAACCCGCGTCAACCTCCAAAGCACGCCTCCAACATGCTGAAGATTTCGCCGTTCAACTTTCAAACGCCGCTCAAACTCTACCCGATTGGTTGGTGTGTCAACCAATCAGGGAGAGTCGGGGGAGAAGAGAGGGGGTCAGGGGGAGAGTCCCTATGTGACGCGGAAACCAGTGACGCGGAAACCATTGCGCATGTGACGTATTGTTTGTGGAACACAGAAAAAACCCGCGGAGTCATGGAATATGGAAGAGAAACTCATTGTAGCTGTGTGTTCGCGACAATTCCTTCACAACCAGTCAAGTCTGCTCCACAGAGACAGAAATAAAGAGCTCCTCACCTCGCGGAGTGCATTGACGACTCGGTACACCGGTAAGCTCCTCCCCCACACCCCCGCAGCAGCAGGGTTGCCAGATAAACATGAATTTTATTTATTTATTTATTTATTTTTACCCCTTTTCAGTGCAAATGTTCACTAAACTCAACACATTATTAATCTTATCAGACCCTCACGCAGCAAATATGACAGTTTGGGTAAAAAAAAATAAAAAATAAGCAACAGTACTAGATGATTAATTAATTTTTATCTGGCAACCCTGCGCAGCAGTTTTCTGGGTAGTTTCGCTTCTGGCTTTTTGGTCTGGACACAAAGTGCGTCCACTTGCGTGCGTGTTGAGCTTTTTTGCAGTTGAAATCGCGTTCGGTCTGGATGTACCATTAGGAGTGACAAGAATGGATAAGATCAGGAATGAGATACCGTAATCAGAGGTACAGCACATGTTGAACAACTGGGAGATAAAGTTAGGGAGGCCAGACTGAGATGGTTTGGACATGTCCAGAGGAGGGACAGTGGGTATATTGGTAGAAGGATGTTAGAAATGCAGCTGCCAGGAAAAAGACACAGAGGAAGGCCAAAGAGGAGATATATGGATGCAGTTAGAGAGGACATGAAGGTAGTTGGAGTGAGGACAGAGGATGCAGAGGACAGAGTGAGGTGGAGGAGGATGACTCGCTGTGGCGACCCCTGAAAAGGGAAAAGCCGAAAGAAGAAGAAGAAGAAGAAGAAGAAGAAGAAGAAGAAGAAGAAGAAGAAGAAGAAGAAGAAGAAGAAGAAGAAGAAGAAGAAGAAGAAGAAGAAGAAGAAGAAGAAGAAGAAGAAGAAGAAGAAGAAGAAGAAGAAGAAGAAGAAGAAGAAGAAGAAGAAGAAGAAGAAGAAGAAGAAGAAGAAGAAGAAGAAGAAGAAGAAGAAGAAGAAGAAGAAGAAGAAGAAGAAGAAGAAGAAGAAGAAGAAGAAGAAGAAGAAGAAGAAGAAGAAGAAGAAGAAGAAGAAGAAGAAGAAGAAGAAGAAGAAGAAGAAGAAGACTTCCTGACAGCTAATTAACCTTACACAAAAAGGATACAACCCAGCTCAGTTTAACAGATGTTGAGATAAAGATAGTTTGGTAATAGCTGAGGGTTGTTACCAACACACTTCCCTTTGTACCACATTTGTTCACCATATTCAGACAGTTGGTCTGTTTTCTGTCTGGATATTGTCTTCTCCATTTGTGAGTTGGGCCTTCTGATCTACAAGTTCTATTTCACAAGCATGCTATTGCTAAAGATTTTATTTTTCAAATGGATGGAAAGAAAATGCGACATGTTTTTGTCTGTGTGAAACGTTGTACCTGCTCTTTTATTATTTGCCTCAGATGTTGTGCTGAGAACAGTCCTCTGTGAAACAGCAGGTCTCCACTGTCCTCCTCGCTCAGGCCGGACAAGATCAGCAGCTTATGAGCCGAGTCCTGGGACAGCAGGGCAAACACCTGGCAGAGGAGCAGAGATGGAAAAAACTGGGTTCCTTTTAGAGTTATTCATAAAAGATCAAAGAAAATTGTAAACATATTTAAAAAGAGGGGACAATATAAAGAAAAGTTTAGCTAAGAAATATGTCATTAGTCTGTTATGAACTGTTCGTTGGTTAAACAAGACATTATTCCACCTCTGGAAATGAAAACTTTTGCAAGAAAACAATAAAGATAGTCAATAATCATGTTTCAAATAAAATTATCACCTGCAACTAAAGATGAAAGGGCATTAATGTTTTAACTGTGTTAATGTGTCATTTGGCAGTCATGTTGGAAAATATCTTTGGATATTCAAACTAATTCAAGATGGCCACCAAAAAACAATAAATTTTTAAATCAGTTTTGGAAAAACAAAATGCCAGTTTGATTCATTCGTTTGTTTGATTGACATGCAGCTCTGTCTGCCCTCACCTCTGAATGAACTGACTCCTGAGACGGACTGATCAGAACCTGAGTGTCCAACACTTTGGTCGAGTGGCGCAGACACTTCTGCCCTGAAGAGGCAAAGACGATGAGACAGACCGGGAAGGACAGAAAGAGGACAGTCAGAGATGAAAAAAAAAAAGATTAAAACAGGGAGCAGAAGACCAAGAAGTAGCCTAATGGAGAAAGTTCACTTGGTGGGAGAGAAAGTAGATCAGCTGAGTATGAGCTGTGTGAGCAGCTGAGTTTATTCAGTCTGCAGGGAGAGTCCACTCTGAGTGGAGATGGACGAACGTCTAAAGCTGAAAACAACAGCCTCAACATGAAGAGAAGTTGTTGGACCGTTTGTCCTGAGACTGCAACGATTAAACAGAAGTTAAGATGTTACAAGAATGAAGCAAAGTCCCTCCTTTCTTTAGATGATGCTGTCAACAAGTCTGTTACTGAAATACTGCAATTTAGACCATCCATCAACCATCTAGTCAACCATTCCACCAACTAACATCCAGCCATCCATCAACCATCTATCCATCAATCATTCATCCATCAGTCAATCCATCCATTATCCATCCATCATCTCCATACATACATACATACATACATACATACATACATACATACATACATACATTCATCCATACATACATCATCGTCCATCCATCCATCCATTCATTCATTCATTCATCCATCCATCCTTCTATCCATCCATCCACCATCTATCCATCCATCATCCATCCATCTATTTTCTTTACATGCTTATTCTTTTCCTGGTCACAGACAGCTGGTGTACATCTGTATATCCGTGTGAGAGGCAGGGTACACCCTGGACAGGTCTCCAGTCCATCACAGGGACACATAGAAATAAAAGAGACAAACAACCATTCACTCTCTCACTCAATTATTCTAACATGCATGCTTTTGGTCTGTGGAAGGAAACCGGAGTGTCTGGAGAAAACTCACACATGCACAGAGAGAACATGCAAACTCATTCCCCACTTGCTCTTGTCAAGGGCGGACATGATCTCCTCCTCTCCCTCTCTGCTTTGCTTTTGCTCTGTCTTGTCTGTGAAACTGCTTAAGAGCCTCTCTTCCACAAATCTTCTGAATCATAATTTCTGGATTTGGTCAGTCAACACAATTGATAACATTTCTTCAAAGAGAAGACAGGCTTTAGGTGAGAGGATTTGCCCTGTTGGCATGCACACAGCTGGATATCTCATCGACTTGGAAGACTTGATGATGTGTCCATCTATTCTGTCATTCGTGGATTTTAAGGACACATATAATGATAACTGTTCCTGCTTTCTGGATTAGGCTGGTTCCTGGTTTATCTACAATCAAGGAAGTCATCGGCAGCAAATTTGGACCCGACCATGCTGCTTGCCTTACGATGGCTTGGTTCATGCCTTGAGCAGCCAGACTCATGCTTTTGGTGGGATGGATCAGATCTCAGGGATTATTCTCGGGCACAGTCCATTGGTGTGACCATTTAATTTGGACGTTTCAGAACCGAGTGGACCAACACGGACTCAAGGTAGATGTCATTAAAGTTCTGCCTGTCCCCAAAACAATCATGTTTATATGAATTTGGCTCCCTGACCGGCCTTGACTGGCCATCTTATCTTAATTTTCCTGGAAGTTGTCAGGAATGTGGCATGTTGTTAGAATGAACCCAGTGTGCAGGCAGAACTCGGAGGCACGAGGAGTAAATAAACACTTTAATGAACATAAAATAAATATGCTAACGTGGCAGCTACTTACAGAGTCTAGGGAAACTCTCAAGGAAAACCATGGAACAAGAAACAAGACAAGACACCAGACGAATCACAGACGATGCCCCGACAACGAACAACACAAGGACGCAGACTTATACACACACACACACACACACACACACACAGTAATCAAACTAAATCACAAACACCTGGACCAGACACGTAAACAGGGAAACCAGAAGGTGTAGGGATGGGAACTGACCAACAGAGGGTGCCGTCACTACAGAAGTTTTGTAAACTTGATGCTCTTCCCCCTCCCTCTTCTACTGAGGAATTCCATGGACTTTTCAGAGGAGCCCAGCTAAATAAACATTTCAGGACTCTTTGGATTTGTCTTTGGTCAACCTCGGCAGTCCCCAAGTGTGTACAGATCTCTCAAGAGAACTATTATTTGAAATGAGTGATTTTACCTGAATTCTGCAGTGCCTCTGTGTGTTGTCTCTGAACATGCTCTCC
>JBBPBX010013894.1:5192-23062 GCA_038048925.1 Garcialebias charrua | reverse complement strand
AAACATACGCAGATGACAAGATTAGACAATTATTATTATTATTATTATATATATATATATATATATATGTGCTTTATGTTTCTTTGTAAGCTTTATCAATTGCTCAGTTGTCAATGGTTTGGGTTAAATACTGTATGTACAGTAGTAAACATTCATCAAACTAAAATTATGATTTGCTGCCAAATACAGTAGTTGGTAAATGTTTCATAGAAATCAAATAAAAACAAGTAAATAATTTAAGTTACAAGCATGATAAAAATGAAGTCAATCACAAAATGTTTTGTTGTAAATTCTCATTTCTAGCTTTTAAAATTCAGTGTTTGGTAGCATTGTCATAAAAGGTTATAGTTAAACATTCAGTTTATTATGGTGTGACCTACTGAAATTAGAACGATGAACACATGAATCCTTTCTAGTAGAGCTCTACCACCAACGATGACCTCAACGATAAAGTAAGCTTCTTTAAAATGCTGAAAATAAAGAGGTACAATTCTCATTTTCATAAGGAAGATTCATAAGGAAGATTCCATAAGGAAATTCTCATTTCCAAGGAAGACATGTGTATGTCTGCGTTGTTACAGGATCAAAACTTGGTAAAGGCCTTACATTAATATACAATAAAAACAGAAAAATACATTTCTGAAAATGTTTTACTTGACGAGATTGGTGAAACAGCAAATAAGTCATTACAAACACTGGTATTCAACAATTACTCCTTGGTTTTAGATTGTCCTTAATGTTTTGTACAAATCCAATCCAGTAAAAAAAAACACAAAAAAGGACACTTGTTAAAACTTGTGAAAATAATTATATTTAAAATAAATTGTGAAAATAGCTATATTTAGTAAAACATATTAAACCTCAAGACTCAGAGTTATGATTTATCCATGAACTATTTTCCCTGTTTGTTTGTTTGTTTAAGATTTCCAGCCTATTTTGATTTTCCTCTGATTTTATGTTTCTACAGTGTGGACGCAGTGGGAAAGTGATTGAGAAGACATTCAGAATGGTGGAAAGAGCTTATTCTGTTTCATCAGGGGACCCAGATTTAGCCACAGAACTGGGCTACCAGATGGTACTTCAGGGCAGAATAAGGGAGGCTCTGAAGTGGTACAACACTGCCATTACTAACAAGGAAAAAACAAGCGTTTCAACTTTGATTGGTAACAAGTTTTGTAATATGAGTGTTTCTTTCTATAATTTGAATGATATTCTGAGTTTAAAAAGAATTCTGTATTTCAAAATGTTCTTCATTCTGTGTTTTATGTTTTGTATTATTCAGGCATAGCTCACTGTCATTTAATTGAGGGACAACTTGAGGATGCAGAGCAACAGGTGGAGTTTCTGGCTGAGATTCAACAGTCCGTAGGAAAATCAGCGGTAAGGTCTTTTGTAGGAGTATACTTGAAGAACAAACTTATATCAGTATTTGCTTGTTCTGTAGATTACACATTTAATTTATTATTTTTAAAGTGGAAAAATAGTGTCATGTTTTTTTCTTTGCTCCAGTTGTTTACTTTGGTACTTTATTATTTATTCTACTTCTTGCATTCTGTTCATTCTCTTCTTTGTTTTCTTCTTCAGGAACTTTTGTACCTACAAGCTGTACTGGCAGGAAAAAAGCAGCGGCCTCAGACAGAAGTAACCAACCTGCTGAACGACGCCGTGGACACACACTTCTCTTCACTCCAACGTCTGCCTCTGAGTGTAGAGTATCTAGAGAAGATGAACCCTGACTTCTTGTTGGAGATTGTCAAAGAGTACCTTGCTCTTTGTCCTGCTAAGGTACAACTAAAAGAGGAATTATTGGTGTCATCTGGTTATTTGTTTTTTTTATTGAAAATCTGGGCTAAAGGTTTGGAAAGGGAAGTGAATCTAAATGTAGCCTTATTATTTCTCCTGTGGGTGGTATATACAGTAATATTTTAAACTGTCTGTAGATTACTCATGTTTAAATGAAAGGCCGAGCATTCCTTGAAGGCGTGTATAATTGCATGCCAAATCTTTAAACAAAGACCTTGCGCAATCTGTTAGCACTCAAGGTATGTTGGGAATGAGTATCATCTTCTTTTAAACCAAATATTACATCAATAACTAAAATTATTATTATAGTAACAGCCATTTTATGTGCTTACTAAGGTTGTCTAATGGTGGTAGACATCTAAAGTCAGGCTAACTTCAAACGTTAATTGGTTGTATTTGTACTATACATAAAATGATTATTTTCTGAGGATTTTCTTTTCATTGGTTCATGTGATATTTTGCTAACAGATAAACAGGCAAATATGACTGCTTAATTTTCTTGGTGGCAGATGATAAACATTGTAAAATACATTCAAAACTACTAGTGTTTTTAACAAGCATTATTTTGTTTTGTTTATTGTAGCCTCCTCCTCCTGGCCAGCCTCCTATTTCTCAGCTTCAGCACTGTGCCACATTGTTGGACACTGTGGTCAAAATTGTGCCGGGTCTCCTCCAAGCAGTCTTTCTGCTCGCCAAAGTCAGATTTCAATCTGGTGAGTTAGTTTATTTAAAGACCGTGTAAAGTGAATTTCAACATTTTCTTCAATAAACATTATAAATGTCATAATTGTAATCTTGTAAATGAGTAAAAAGTCTCAAAATTGTAGCTCAATTAATTTTGGAGTTATAGAGCAAACTGTGTATAAAGATATTTCTGTTTCAGGATTTTTTAGGCGTGGTTTAAATGTGTCCGCGTTTCGTCACGCGGTCTTCTTAAGTATAGCCCCACCCCCTGCAGCTCCAGCCTTATAAATTTGCCTCGGTGGAGCCGTTCACTCGCAAATCGCAGATAGCATCAGATAGCAATAGCATAGATATGGGCGGCCGTGGTGTAGTGGTAATGGCAGTCGACCCCTGATCGGAAGATTGGAGGTTCGAATCCCGCATCCGCCCACCATGTGTTGTTGTGTCCCTGGGCAAGACACTTAACCCTGAGTTGCTCCCGGTAGGTCTGGATGGCGCCTTGCAAGGCAGGCTACCACTACCGGTGTATGAATGTCTGAATGAATGGGTGGATGGCTGGTATTGTAAAGCGCTTTGGGGCTCCTCACAGGAGGCTAGAAAGCGCTATATAAATAAGCTACATTTACCATTTACCATATTTTGTTCATTGTTAGCTAGCTAATCAATTATGCCTCGTTCGTGCATCTTCCCTGGATGTCGCAATGGTCAGGGCACCCGTACAAATCATAACGTGTTTTTATACCGCGTGGTTTTATACCGAGTATCTGTAATGCCTGGATAGGTCAATGGATAAAGCGTTTGCCTTCCGTCCCAAACCTTGTGGGTTCAATTCCCGCATGGTACAACTTTTTTTTATTTTTTTTATTCATTCCAGATTAAAAACACACAAGAAAACTATTTACAAAAACAGCGTAACTCTTGGAAAAAGTAGCTGCTGTTACAGACAGAACTCAGATAAAAACAGAGCAGGTTTACTGGCTCTGCTGTCTGCCTCTCCACACACAGCTCAGCTGCAGGCCGCAGTACTGCGCTGAAACCACGCCCACGCGCTGACACGCCCCCACAGTTTCAGACCAAGGGAAAATTATGTTTTTTCATGATTTTTGAGACTTAATTTTATAAGGAAAACAATGTTTTTAATCAGTCAGATTTATATGGGTGATTAATAACACATATTTATGCCATGTGACAAACTAAAAACACACATTTAATTTCACTTTACACGGTCTTTAACTTACTTTATTAATTTACTTATTTGTGGAGGTAGTACCTTACCTTGCATTCCTGCTGTGTTCATTCAGGTGACATAGATGCTGCTCAGAACAGTCTGAGCCACTGCCTGGACCAGTGTCCATCTTATGCAGAGGCTCATCTGTTAATGGCCCAGATCCATCTACTGCAGGATAACGTGACGCTGTGCAATCAGTCGCTCGAGCTCTGCCTCAGTCACAACTTTGAGGTAACGCCAACTAAAAAAAAAGAAAGTTTCATCCAGTAAAATAACTTTAATAATATTAAAGTTATTTTAATTTTAATTAATTTAATATAGTAAAATAACTTTAATAATATTAAAGTTATTTTACTATATTAAAATAATATAGAACACTAAAAGGCTTTTTAGCACAGATTTGAAAAATAAAAAGGCAATAATATCTTGAATTGGTTGAATTGAATCGGTGTATGTGTGTTAACTGCATCAATTTGCAGGTAAAGTAATTTTTATTGATGAAATTTAGTAATGGAATTTTTAAGAGATTTCATGAAGGTGGTACAAGAATGCAAATGTTCCATTGCGTCATTGTACTATTACAATATAACCTTTCTACATTCTGTACTGAATGTACCTTCTGTATTGTTTATACTTTTAAAGACAGATAATATTGATATCAACACGAGGCTATTAAAGGGCTAATCTCCCATTCCTGCATGATTTAGTACATATTTATCCTCATGCAAACGGATTACACAAAAAGTGTTATATATTGAAACCAGTTGGAAGCAGTTCAAAATCAGAGTCCTTGTCAATCAGGCTATAGCAAATGTTAGTTATTACTTTAAATCTTGAACAATATGACAAATCTGCATAAACTTGTTCATATTAATAATGTGTCCATTCCAGATCCGAGATCACCCTTTGTACCACCTGATCAAAGCTCAAGCTAAGAAGAAACAGGGTGAGCTTGCTGAGGCTATACAGACATTGCAGATGGCCATGAGTCTTTCAAGTGTTCGTAGAGCGGGTTCCTCCAAATCAAAGCACAAGAAGACGGAACTGAGCTCCGCTGATTCCGTATGTGTCTTCTTGGAGTTAGCTGAGGCACTGTGGCTCAACGGGGAACAGGTAAACTCACAATTTCTCATATGTAAAACGAGTACAGCAGTGTAGTACTGTATTTTATTTGATAACTTGTAATTTGATGAACATCTTTCAGCATGAAGCAGCAAAGGTGATGCAGGACGCCATCAATGAGTTCTCTGGAACGCCTGAAGAACTACGTGTCACCATTGCTAATGCGGACCTGGCTCTGTTGCGTGGGGACACGGAGCTGGCGCTGAGTTTGCTGAGAAACATTACCCCCGAGAAGCCCTATTACATCCAAGCCAAAGAGAAAATGGCAGACATATACTTGAAACACAGACGAGAAAAACTGCTCTACGCAAGCTGTTACAGGTGACCAAACACTCAAAACTCAGATAACGCAAGGAAAACAGCCTGATCTAAGATAAAAGCTGTTCATCAGACTGAAATTGTCTGAAATAAACCGCTTCTGTCTGAAAGTTAAAGATGCATCACCCATGAATTTACACCAGTACAACAGTGTTCATATTATTAAGTCCGTTAGAAAACTAGATGAATTAGAACTAGAATCAATTCTTGTCTTTTCTACAGAGAAATGGTAGAGAAGCTGCCCAGCCCTCACACATACCTCCTGCTCGGTGATGCCTACATGAACATCCAGGAGGTGAGTATGGGATTAATTCCCGTCTGATGGAATATTTGCTTTATCTCACAACATCTGAGCTTTGGTTATTCTTTTCTTTCGCTCTTTTCTTAAAGCTTTTGCTTTATATGCACAATTTTACAAGATACAAAATCTTATTACCGTACTGTCTTTTCTTTACAATGTATACTTTTGTTGGATGTATCGGGGTTCCTGTGTACACAATTTCGTTCCACCACATGTACCACATGTGGTTCGAATGACAAATAAAGAAACTTTGACTTTCTTCAAAAACTGTTTTATTTTTCACGTTTTTAAAAAGAGCTCAGCGTAAAATGATTAATAAACAGATTTAATCTAATAACGTGACACAAATGTGGAACCTATACATAATCTAATTTAAACTTATTTTTTATGTAGTGTTTATGGAACAAAGTACTTGCATTGTTTTATCTGCTGTACTGAGTCCTTCACAGATATCTTGGTTGGTGGCTCTACTTCTTATTTTACAGGTTAAAACTGGTGCATGCAATGTAAGAGTTTTAGAAATGTTGCTTTATGAAATTTAGTTGAAACAAATGTGACCTATGCACCCATATAGCCATCAGTTGTCAACAAAGGTGTATAAACCGAACAATAGACTGACACTTAGCTTAAACCATGATTGCTTTTGGAACTCACTTAGGAGGTTTTGACTTTTCACTGACATTTACTTCACACAAATGATGCTGACGTGTATTAGATTTAGCACTACAAACACAACATAAAATGGAAACCACATTTACTTGCAGCTAAGTGACAAGACAGTTGGTTTCAGACAAATCATTAAATCAAAAGCCAGAACATACTGTCACCGTCATAAATGTATGGGTGGTAACACAGGCCTTCTGACGTTGACATATTTTGGTTGTGACGGTGGGTAAGGTAGTAGCACTCAAACTCCAGCCTGACCTTCAGTAAGTGTATTTTTCCATTGCAGCTTGCATGTTAAAGCATGAATCAGCTCCTAAAATGTTTACCACATGTTCCCAGCTGTTTATAATATTTACAAACACCAGCAACCAGCTATAAATTGTGACGCTACTTACCATGACTGTGTGCTTATCTTTAGCCAGAAAAGGCCATTGAGGTTTACGAACAGGCTCTGGAGAAAAACGCCAAAGATGGAGCTTTAGCCAGTAAAATTGGGAAAGCCCTGGTCAAGACTCATAACTACAACAAGGTAGGCCTACGTTGTACAATAACAATTTACAGAGAAATGAATTTGAGCTAATGGAAGTCTGTCATTATCAAACAGGCAATTAGTTATTATGAGGTAGCACTGAAGACAGAACAGCAGAAGTTCCTGCGTTATGACCTGGCTGAGCTGCTGATGAAGATGAAACAATACGAGCGATGTGAAAAAGTCTTGCAGGAAGCTCTGGCTCTTGAACCAGGTACTTAAGATGATGATATTAAGGACCAACCCTCACACAAGTTTGGTTCAGTCATAGCAAATCAAAACCAGTGGTAGAACTGCCGCTTTTAAGGGAAGGCATAATTTTGAAATAACTACAAAAATTTGACTCGTTCTTCAACTCTGAAACACAATTTGAGGAAAGTGTTTTAGACAAATATCGTTTTTATTGTTAATTTTCATCTATGTTTAACTTGTCTTGAGTCCTGAGGCATCACAATTTTTTTTCCATTTGATAAAACAGCAAAATGCATATTTTTCTGGGCCTCTAAAAACATTTTTATATACAGGTATTTATTTAAAAAGTCATTTGTCTAAGACTTTCAGTGTTTTTGTAAAGTATTTTGAAACCATTAAAACTATTTAAAACTGGCAATAAGTCATCCAAACAGACAGCAAAATTACAGTTCAAACAGTTTCTGTCCATGTCATCAAACTTGTTCTGTTCTTTTGGTATTTGAGGAAAATTTGAGGCATTTGACCAGCAGGGTGTGCTACATTATGCACCCTATTCTCAGTAGCTCATGAGCTCTTACTTTTATTATTTCTTTTTCAAACTGCAGTCATGCTTTGTGCATATTGTCATAGTGAATGCAACCTGCTGAACAGGTTGAGCCACACTGTTGCTTGCACTTACATTTATTGAAATGTTTTACTGTGACTTTTTTCCCTTTTTTCAGTAAATGAACTGCATGCACTATCAGATAACTGTCGTTATCTGGTCCTGTTAGCAAAAATTCTAAACAAAGTTGAAAAAAATGAAGAAGCTTTACGTTCTCTGGAAAAAGTAAGTAGTTTCTTCTTTCTAAATATTTTGCTTTGGTACATGAAGAAATATCTGTCTACAAGATTTTCCTGCAGCAGCACTGATCATTTTTACTGTTGGGATGATTTTTTTCAGTAACAACGTTGTGTAACTTGGTCTTCGTAGGCTCGAACTGTGCAAGCCAAGGTGCTGAAGCTCGTGCAGTTGGAGCAGCCTGATGCCGTCCCTGCGCAGAAGCAACTTGCTGCTGAGATCTGTGCCGAGATCGCCAAACACTACACAAGTCAGAAGGGCTATGAGAGAGCAGTCAAATTCTACAAAGAAGCTCTTGTGTATTGTGAGACAGATCGCAAGGTCTGAATCAAAACCGTTCTGTGTACTTTCTGCAGCTGTGCGTAACAAGCACTGGTGTTTTTTATTTATTTATCTTGTGACTTTTTTTAATTGCGTGATTTCAGTGGTTGATGGTTTGATTTAATCTAATTAATTTGCTTAGCGTTATTGAATGTTATCCAGATAAATGTGTTCTTCTTTAGGTGCTGCTGGAGTTGGCACAGCTGTACCTTACTCTAGACGAGACTGATGCATGCAAGGACCAGTGCGGCAAAATCTTGAAGAATGACGAGTTCAATGAAGAAGCAACTCTGGTTTGTCTCTTTGCCCCCACAAGCTTTTTGTGAAACTTACACACACACATAAAAACTATTATATGCGTTTGTTTTTAGATGATGGCAGAAATACATTTTCGTAAGCAAGATTATGCCACGGCCGTTTCAGATTTTGCAGACCTCCTAAAGCACAAACCAGGTGCGGTACTTGTCTGTTTTTATCCAGGGCTAAACAGAAATGTAAGTCGATGCAATTCTCAAAACGAGTCACACTTGTTTGCTTTCAGACAACTACCCAACTCTGTCACGTTTTATTGATTTGTCGAGGAGAGCTGGCAAGTTAGAAGAAGTACCCAAATGTCTGTCAGGTGCTGAGAAACATTCTTCCAGGGCTAAATTTGACCCTGGCTTTAACTACTGCAAAGGGCTTTACCTTTGGTAAGTGTCAGTCTTTCTAAGATTAAGATCATTTTTATTCAAGCCTTGCGACAAAATTTGTGCTTTCTTCTCAGGTACACGGGAGAACCCAATGATGCTCTTCGACATTTCAATAAGGCTCGGAAAGACAACGACTGGGGACAAAACGCTGTGTACAACATGATTGAAATCTACCTAAATCCTGACAACGAGACAATCGGAGGAGAGGTGTTTGAGAATTTAGATGGTGAAATGGGGTGAGCTGACCTAACGTGACGGACTCCTCGATTACCTCACAAGCTTTATTTCAATAACGTGTTTCCTCTTTGTCACTCCTCAGCAACTCCACAGAGAAGCAGGAGTCAGAGCAGCTTGCTGTGAGAACAGCAGAGAAGCTGCTCAAGGAGATAAAGCCTCAGACGCCGGGCGGACATGTACAGCTCCGCATCCTGGAGAACTACTGCTTGCTTGCTACTAAACAGAAGGCCAATATAGAGAAAGCGCTTAATGTTTTCACAGAGATTGCAAACAATGATGTAAGTAAATTAATCAGAGAGTCGGAGAATCTTTATTGTCATTTGCACCGCATGTGGTACATGTGATGAAACGAGATTACCGTATGTACACAGGGTCCCAGTTACATCCAACAACAAAATGTAAGAGAAAAACAGTAATAACATCTAGGATATAACTAAGAAAAACATCAACTAGAAATACACTAAGCACTAATGTAATAGAAAAACATCAATTAAAAACATCATTAATGATGCACATTAAGTCACATTACTCCTTGTGGCCTAGGAGCTGTGTGTTATTTCAGACTATCTTGTCTGTCAGTTCCATCTGGGTATGAACTGCCCATTCAGGCTGAATTTATTATTATAATGATAGTTTAACTACCGTATATAAATTTGTAGTGTGTTGTTAAAATCATCCTATTTCACTTACGATAAGTTCTCCGGTTCAATTCAGAAAGACCACGTTCCAGCTTTGTTGGCTATGGCCACAGCTTACATGATGCTGAAACAAACTCCCCGAGCCAGGAACCAGCTCAAACGTGTCGCAAAGATGAACTGGAACACTGCTGATGCCGATGAGTTTGAGAAGAGCTGGCTCCTCCTGGCAGACATATACATTCATTCAGGGAAGTATGACATGGCTGGGGACCTTCTAAAAAGATGTCTCAATCACAACAAGGTCAGCCTGAGAAGGTTTTTACTCCTTAAATACGACATCAAGGGAACTTTATTCACCAACTTGCAAACATCCTTTCTTTTTCTGGCATTTGTGTGCATTTTAAAGTCTGACACCTTAATTTGAATGTGGAACTGCACTTTTTCCCAGTCATGCTGCAAAGCCTATGAATATCAGGGCTACATAATGGAAAAAGACCAGGCATTCCTTGATGCAGCTTGCAGCTATGAACTGGCTTGGAAATATGGAAATCAGACTAACCCAACTATTGGTATGACAAGCAAAATCAGATGTTCACTTTCTTTTATTAAGCTTTAAGAAAGCTATATTTCTAACATCTTAATGTGTGTGTTTTATTCAGGATACAAGCTTGCTTTTAACCATCTAAAATCAAGGAAATATGTCGATGCCATAGATGTGTGCCACAAGGTAAAATCTGTATATGAATGTTAAGTTTTATGTCTTCGATGTGGTTTTATGATTGGAATCAGCTTTACGTCTGTCCACAGGTCCTTGCAGCACATCCAAATTATCCCAAAATGAAAAAAGAGATCCTGGACAAAGCTCGTGCCAACTTCAGATCTTAATGCTGGACATATGTGCACGTGTGTACGAGACAGAGTTGTATTGTTTGAATTTTTACAGTCAAATTAAAAATGTATAGTCATACATTTTTATTTCACTGGGAAGAACCTCAAACATACTGCTATATTTTTTGAGCATATAAAAACCTGGCAGTCCAAAGAGAAATTCCAGACGTAAAGCAGCTACGTAAATGTTTTTGCAGTGCAAGAGGACCTTATAGACGCGGGATCTTATGAACAAATGTACTGTACTGTACTCTGTGTAATTCCACAAAAGGTGTTCATCTTGAGGATTTGTTGCTCTATTTAAAAACAAATAAAAGATTCAAGGTTTTTTTATTGTCATTCACATCACATGTGGTACATGAGGAACAAAACTATGTACACAGGGTCGCAGTTATATCCAACAAAAATAATACAAATTGCAAAGAAAAACAGTAGTAAGATCCAAGACATGAACTAAGAAATATGCTAAACTAAGAACACACTAAATTAAGAATACACTAAACTAAGAATACATTAAACTACTAATACACTAAGCGCTAATGGTACAAAACAATGTGACAAACAGCAGGAGTCTGTGTGAGCAGATGAGGACGAATAAACGCAGCAACATGAAATAAATCAGCAGCATGAGATCAGCAGCATGGATAGCTAGCAGCACATGTCAACAAGTGGCATTACGGTGATTTTTTTCACATTGATAATCCTGATTAGTGATTCATGAGTCTAACAGCCTCAGGGTAGAAGGTGTTCCTGCAGGGGTCACCAACATGGTGCCCGCAAGGACCATTTGAGGTGCTCCCGGACCTGTTCTAAAAATAGCACAACTCACTAATGAGCTGCATTTAAAATTTCATTTTATTCAGTTGTTATTCTTTTTTTGTATTTATATATATTTTAAAATGTCTACCGGTATCTTAAAAATATGTTTATTATACATTTTTTTCAATTTACACTTTATTTACGAAGAGTTTATCAAACTGGTGCCCTTTGTATGACTCCGTATCACGAAGTAGCTCATCATTTTTGAAAAGGTTGGTGACCCCTGTGGTTTACTCTTAATGCGCCTTAACCTTCTGCCTGAGGGGAGCGGGGCAACAAGTGTGTGCTGGGTGAGTGGGGTCTTTCATGATGCAGGAGGCTCTCTTCCTGCATCTGGAGGTGTAGATGTCTGTGATGGTGGGGACTTCTGTGCAGCTTTCACCACTCTGCAGAGCTTTTCTGCAGCTGTGCAGCCTCCATGCCACACGTTTATGCTGGAGCACAGGATGCTCTCCACTGCACACCTAAGGAGGTGAGGACGCTTAACAGACCAGCTCATCTCAGCCGCCTGAGGAAGTACAGTCTCTGTCCTTAATTTCTTTTTCAGGCTGGTGGTGTTGGTCCAGCTGAGTTTGTTGTTCAGGTGTACACCCAATACTTGTAGATGGAGACCACCTCCACCCAGTGGCGGTTCTAGACCAGTTGTACTGGCGGGGCCAAGCTGGGGCCAGAGGTTTTGTCAGAGGGGCACGTTCATCTCGGAGAAAAAGACAGATTCGAAATCTTACTTGACTCTTATTTTTTTTATTAACCATTGTAACCAAAGAAAATAGTTTAAAAAATCAAATGAGAAAAATATAAAACATTTTACACAGTATTTGTATTGACTGAATAAAATATATTAATAAGCAAATAAAATGATAATGAAAATAACTGTTAGGTGAAGTCTTGGTTCAGTTTCTCAGTCCAAAATTATATACAGGTAACAGCATTGGCTGCCCTACTATCACAGCAACTGTATTCTGTGATTTTGATGAATACAAAATCGCAGAATTTCATGATTTCTGGCATCATGATTTCTGGCAAACCGATCAACAAATGAGTGACTCATTTGTTGATCGGTTTGCCAGAAATTATCAAATTATGTTTGTATTCTGCATCTGTCTGTTAGCAAAATATCTTATGAACAACTGAACAGATTTTGATTAAACTTTCAAGAAATAATCACTGAATGGCTCTCTACGACTGGTTGACTTTTAAAGTACATCCAATTCAAAATGGCTGCCACAGCTAACTGAACAACTCAAAATTGACTACAACTCAGTCAATTTGACAAAAAATTGAGATAAAATTTGGTGTGGTAGTAGCTGAGACTCATTCCCAAAGCATAAGCAAAGGACTTTTAGAATGCATAAGATCTTTCTTTAAAATTATAGCGTTATTTATTTAGAATCAATGGTGTTGGTCTGTTAGCAAAATATCTCATGACCCTCTGGACAGATTTTGAAACATCTTTCAAGAAATAATAAACGGATGTATACTGCTGATTAACTTTTGAGTACAGTTGAATTGAAGATTGCTGCAGCAGGCAATTGAAATAAGCCAACTCAAAAATGGTTATAATTCAGTTAATTTTACAGATATGGAGTTAAGTGATTGTTTGTTTAAAGTTATTTTATATATTCTTTTAAATAATGGGGTGATATAAGATTTTTTTCTTCTTTCTGCACTCTTTTCATTCAATGTTTTATTTTTGATGAATTTGTTTTATTTTGTCTCTTTTAAATGAATGAATTTTGTACTGTATTAGTATTAGTTAGAAAACTAGAAAGAATTAGTCATTTTGTACTGTATTAGTATTAGTTAGAAAATTAGAAAGAGTTAGTCATTTTGTACTGTTGGTTGAAGAATATTATTGTTTAACCTGATTGTTGGAAAAAGTTGGTTGAAGATTATTATTGTTTACATGGTTTGACTACTGTTGTTTAATCTGATTGTTGGAGATAAGGGGCAGATATAATAAGATTTATTCTTCTTTCTGCCACCTTTCATTTTTTTACATTTTGTACACTATCATTATGAGATTGCCTTGTATTGTTTCTTTTGTAAAAAAAATGAACAAATTTAATAAACATAAACATAAACATAATGAATAAATAAATTAAATTAAATATTAAATGGCTTTACATCTGCTAAGTTCATGGCATAAACCAACACAGACATGTTCCTGTTTTTAGTGTTTACATGGCTTTATATTGTAGCTGCGCAGCATATGATGCGCAGCTACGGAGCTCCAGAGCTCCAGGGGGAAGCTGACAGCAGCTGCCCGGAAACAAGGCGCCATTCCCGGCATGAAAAAGAAAAACACACCGCTGAAGCCCAGAGCTCAAATGTCCGGCGTAAAACTAACTTGACCGCGGTTTAATATGGCGCTATGGCTCTGCAGACATTGAACGTTGTTGTCTTGCGGTGTTGAGGGTAAAATATTTCCACACAACGCACATGTTACGATGAAAAGTCGGCTAGCTGCTAGCTAAGATGCTACGTGACTCACCAGTGTTGTCCGATCTTGCGACAGAAGCGTCCAGCTCCATGTAAACAATCCATAACGTGACCAGCTCCATGTAAACAATCCATAACGTGACCAGCTCCATGTAAACAATCCATAAACAAACGACCCGCTCTTTCAAAACGATGCCAAAACAAACCCAACAGAGTACTCAGTCAGCCCCTCACGCTTGTAGCTGCCTGCAAACTATGAACTGGATTTCCTGAATGTGAGGCGGGTCTTGTTACTCTGGGTTCATGAGACACGCCTCCGTTCAGGAAATCCATCCCATAGTTTGAAGCCAACGTGCATCATGGGTTGGATCGATACGTAAACAAGGCTGGTATCGGCATAGACGTTATGATATCTATGGGTATCGGTATGTGCCATGAGCATTGGTTCCGCTTCTGCTCGGAGCACGGGCCACAGGGCGGGCCAGGGTGCATTTTACAAGGGCACGGGCCCGCGTGGGCCCGTGTGTAGAACCGCCCCTGCCTCCACCACAGATCCTCAGGGGGGTGTGTGTTTCCTTCTGAAGTCCACGTCCTTCGTCTTCACATTGATTGTTCTTCCTCCTGCACCAGCTGGTAAAGGTGTAAAAATAAAGTTAAATATAACCTAATTAAGCCTATAAATATGATCATAAAGTTATTTTTAAAAAGTCATTTTATTATTATTTTTTACCCATAAGATTCAGTTTGTGTTTGTTAATGATGGCCCCTCCTGACTGAGGATGGACACCCTGTGTCCACGCAGTTAGAGCATGTTAATGGCCACAATAAACTGCTGCGGCGTGGAGGCGACGGGGGGACACGGTCCCTGCAGGTGGAGACAGAAAGACACTCCAAATGTGACTCACCGCGGGTGGACTCCTCTTCCCCACTCTGTCCGTGGGATATTTCAAGGATTAGACGAGAAGCGGTGAGTGTCGGCTTTCTTTACTCACAACTTTCATCTCCAGCTCACGCGCCCCACGGAGTCCAAATCTGGACTTTTGTCCACGATAATGTGACTTTTCAGTCTTAACAGCATTAAGTTTAAACCCTGCGAGGATGTGGCGCGTTCCTTCGCACCCAGCAACTGTTCCCAGTGACCATTTGAACAAAACCATTATTACTTTACCGAGTCCCAGCAACTCCGAGGAGAAGCGCGAGCTTTTATTCCTCTAAACTTAACCTCATCCTGTTTTAGCAACAGGTTCAACGCCTGACTTCAACCTTTTGGCTTTTCTGTCGGCATCCTTCAGAAGTTTCTTCAGGTATGGACAAGCCGTCAGTGCGCAGGCGCGTCGGCGTGTCCCCGCCCTCTACCTGAGGAGCGCACCTGGATCCAACAAAACGGAAGTTTAGTTTAGTCAGAGTGGGCCTGCGATCATCTGTTCGTGGAGCTGAAGCACCAAACGACACGATGTTCGTTGGATTTTTTGAAAACACCTAAAAGTTCATCGACTCATATGGTACGTGTGTTACTTTTTAATCTGAATGCAGAGCCGAGGTTGCAAGGCTAAACACTTGTTGAGTATGGTATCATATGTGTTAATCATTTTCTGAACTTTTCAAACTTTATTAATGGTTGTGAATGTTTGTTGCAGCTGAATCAGTCCAAGCCTCCTCTCCATTAACAAAGAATGACAACTCTTCGCAGACTTCTCCGAAGAAGACTGCACCCTTATGTACTGGCAATAGTGGCCCTAGTGTTTGTGACATTTGTGTTCTTCATACAATGGGAGGTTGGGACCCAAAGCCAGCAGGAGGACCCCTGGCTGTCAGTGAAGCGGGACAACATGCTGGGTTTGGTGATGGGAGCTGTCAATAACCTGAGGGACTCTATGCCAAAGATGCAGATCAAAGCCCCGGTGAGGCAGCAGGGTCAAGCTGGCAGTGACTCCTGCCTGCAGGGCCACTACACCGCTGCCGAGTTCAGACCGGCTCTGGAGAGGCCGCCTCAGAGCCCGCTCGCTCCTGGAGCTGCTGGCAAACCTTTCCACACAAACTCACTGAGCCCCGAAGAGCAGAAGGAGAAGGACAGGGGTGACGAGAAACACTGCTTTAACGTTTACGCAAGTGACCGCATCTCTTTGAGCAGAGACCTGGGAGCAGACACAAGACCACCGGAGTATGTGAAAACCATGCTTTTTAAATCTCCATAAATCTGTGCTCACTGAGCCAAAAGACCACACTGTTCTAGTTTTTTTCTCCTCTCTCTCTCTCTCTCTCTCTCTCTCTCTTCAAACTGGAAATTACCCACACGCATTGTAATGTTTATAGGGTAATTTGACGTGGCAGTCTAACCCAAACAAATTTCTCATACTTGCTACAATGGATGAAAATGTCGGAGAGAAACCACAGAGATGATTAAAGTGACTGAGACATTGTTTCAGTAACATGCCTGCTCAATTACTTTGGCCGAATTCAGACAGAAGCACAGCTTTCTGACATCCGAGTACAGTGAAACCTAATGACTTCCTGTGTATGCTGCGTGGGTTAGACCTGTACGTCCATGCACTGCGTGATCTGCTAAATCTCCCCCACTCCCAGCATAGCAGGTATTTTAAAGGTTGCCTCATGTGGTGGCACAGATTAAATGGACTCCACAAGGGAGAACCTGCAAATGTAATAACCAGACCATGACACCTTAGAAACTATCCCAAGATAGTCAGGTGTTTATTTTTTTGTTCTTCCTAATGCAGGTGTATTGAGCAAACCTTCAAGCGATGCCCCCCGTTGCCCACCACCAGTGTGATAATCGTGTTTCACAATGAAGCTTGGAGCACTCTGCTCAGGACGGTATACAGCGTGCTCCACACCTCTCCGGCCATTCTCCTCAAGGAGATCATCCTGGTGGACGACGCCAGCGTTGATGGTAAGAACTCAAGAGGGTCTTTCAAGACCGCTCGGGTCTCACTTTTCAGTCTTTATGCAGCATGGTGGGTGGGCAGCTTTAAGACGAGCCTCATGTTCCTATAGTGGCATCAGAAGTGGGTAACAAATGGCCTCAAAAGGCTGCCAGTGAGTACTTTCCATAGTGGTATTAGACGAGAGCGAACTTAAGTTGAGTTGACGCTTGTAAATGGGTCAAATGTTGTAAAGGAAACGTAAAGCTTAAGAGAACAGTGTTTTAGGGAATACTGTCCGTGTGACATTTAAAACGTAGGGATTTGTAAGAAGTATGCCACAAATGGAGTACACCCGATTCTTTTTTTTTTTTCTTTTTCCCCAGGCTGTGGACTTCTAAATGTCTAATGAATACCCTGTGCTTTCAGATGTTTTGAAGGATGAGCTGGATGAGTATTTGAAGAGGCTGAGCATTGTGCGAGTAGTTCGCCAGCGAGAAAGAAAAGGACTCATAACCGCTCGGCTGCTGGGTGCCTCTGTGGCCACCGGTGACACGCTCACCTTTCTCGACGCTCATTGTTAGTCAATACCAGTAACATTACTCATGATCTTAAAAGATTTTACACACCCTTACTTACACACCCACAGCTGCACAAAGCAATGTTTACTTTTCTTAAAGGCCAGGATACGAGTTATTAATAAAGTTGTGACGCAGTGTCTGTGTGTGTGTCAACAGGTGAATGCTTTAATGGATGGCTGGAGCCTCTGCTGGCAAGGATAGCTGAAAACTACACTGCTGTAGTGAGTCCTGATATAACCACTATTGATCTCAACACATTTGAGTTCATGAAACCGTCCCCGTATGGACAGAACCACAATCGGGGCAACTTTGATTGGGGTCTTTCTTTTGGATGGGAGACTCTACCAGATCATGAGAAACAACGAAGAAGGGATGAAACGTATCCCATTAAGTAAGTATTATAAATTGTCTCCTCTTTATTTTATCGTTTTAACCCTTAAATTATGTTTAAGTATTATGTATTTGTTTACAGGACTCCCACGTTCGCTGGCGGCCTCTTTTCCATCTCTAAAGACTATTTTTACCACATTGGAAGCTACGATGAAAAGATGGAAATCTGGGGAGGTGAAAATATTGAAATGTCTTTTAGGGTAAGACAATAAGCTGTTGTCTTGCGCAGCAGTTCTGATTTATCGCCCATGGGAGTTTTTCTGGTATGCTGACATTTTCATGGGTGTGTCTACCTGCGT
>JBBPBX010013893.1:19883-51717 GCA_038048925.1 Garcialebias charrua | reverse complement strand
ACAACCGTAACGGCACAGAATTTAGGCATGTTGATGCTGAATCAGCAACAGAAGGAAACGGCTGCGTTTACTTCCTGACCCGCATCTGCATTCTGTGAAGTCACTGCTACGTCATCTGAAACCCAGCAATACAGACAATAATTTTTTTAACCATTCTAACATTAAAGGTGAAGTCTGCAGTTTCTGTAGAACATCAGCACTTGGAAATATTTCAACAAGCAAAGCATTCTGATCCCTCCCCCTCAGAGCCATATATGGCTCTGCCCCCTTGTGGTCTGTTGAAATTCAAATTCAAGCTCTGTTTTTATTGGCTGATTCAAATTCAAGCTCGGTTTTTATTGGCTGGTTACAAACTTTGTTTTTATTGGCTGGAAAATGGCGGGTCACTTTTTCTTTTTAGAAATGCTTATTTACCACCTGGAGAAGCAAGGGGACAATTTTTTTTTTTGTTTTTTTCAGAGATTACCTCTCTAACATCAATCTAGTGACAGAGTGAAGAAATATGTTAAAAATATATTGTTAGAAAAGTTACATATAGCAGCTTTAATGACCGTCTTTAAATCATCATCTTTAGTTCAAGTTCAAGTATCTTTATTGTCATTCACATCACAAGTGGAACATGGGATGGAACAAACTTATGGTCCCAGTTACACCCAAAAATAGCAAAAATCTAAAGTTTAAAAATCAACAGTTTATAAGAATCTAAAATATACACTAAGATATATGCTAAATGAACACTAAATAATATGCTAAAATATCTAAGATACAGGCGAAACACTATTAATGTTATATAATGCGGCATGTTAAACAGGAGTCTGTAGTGAGCAGATGGGTGTGAATGAATATAGCAGAATGAGATAATCAGCAGCATGATATCAGGAGCATGGATAATCAGCAGCACACATAAGTCACATAACACCAATTAAAGTGTCATTACAGTGATTATCCTAGTTAGGGATTCATGAGTCTAACAGCTTCAGAGTAGAAGCTGTTCCTCAGTCTAGTGGTTCTACACTTATGCCTCCTACCCACTGCACAACTCGAAACGCGCCTGCCGCCCCCTTTTGGCCGCTGGTCACGGTCCCACTGAACCATTGAACACCGTCTGATGACGTACACTAGGGGGTAGCAGAGGGAGGGGTCTCTGGCTTGTTTTCCGGGTTCAGTTGTTGTTTTAACTGCACCTCCGACTAGTGCATTAACAGAGTACCCGAGTTTTCGACAACTCGAGTGCTTTGACTTCTATCGAGGCTTTTTTGTCCACCTCGGGTAGCCGTAGTGACGTCACATTTCACATTTCACAGCGCGCGGGGCAGCTTTTAGCTTTTAGTAGACGCTACAAAATGGATTCCTGTGTGCGCACGGATGTTAATGGAGCAGGCCGTCTTGTCAAAAAGGTAAAACAGTTTATAATTTTATAAAATGCGCTACTTCGTGTTGACTTTCTTTGTAGTAGATTGTGACAGCAGAGGGCAGTGTTGCAATGCAGGTCCCATATTATAACACGGCCGAAACGGCTTCCTTTCTCTCGTTTCACAAACAAAAAAAAACAAATATTCATCTCTCTAGAGCTACCAAAAATCTATAAACACAATCTCTAAAAGTAAACCTAAATTGCACAGCTGCAGGCGGTGGTACGGTGTGGCTGTGGCCCCATTTGTTTTTAAGTTTCGGTTTTCATCGCTTTATACTTTCACTTTTAATATTATTAATATAACTAATAGTTTTGTTTTTCCTGTGACTTATGTGCAGTATGATAAATGATAGGAGCATAATAAATGCTCCCAATGCTTTGTTGGTCTTTTTTTTCTTTTTGTAAAGACGTTTTTAGGCATTTATATTTATTTATTTATTTTGCATCGTAAGACACTGTGACGTCATCGGCTACTCGAGCGTCGTTCGAGTTTTTTTATGTTAATGTCGAGGTTAAAAATTATGTACTCGTTCAACCCCTACCTCCGACGGTCTTCGATGAGATTAAAACTTTTTTTTATGTTTGGGGTGATCTACACTGGAGAGGACAGCAGCCTGTCAGCAGCAACTGTAAAAATGCCACGTTTCTTACCGGAGTTTGGGTCCAATTCCTGGAGGCTCGATCCGGTGAGTTTAAAAAGTCCGAAAAAAGTCCCGTTGTGGTTGTGTAATCAGATAGCGAGGCTCTCCCGACTGTTTGCCGGATGCGTCGAGCCGCCAGAGATCAACATTTGGGACGTCTGCGGCTCGACGGCGACGCGCGCGTGCGTGTACAGGCTGCCCCCGCGCCGCTTCGATCACTTGAATCGCGCCGCTTCCTTGTTCGCCGTGACTCCACGCGTCTCCTCCATAGACTTTGAATGTAAACCGGTGTTATCCGGCCGCTTCGGCCGCTCGACAAAGGGGGCAGTGGGTAGGAGGCATAAATGCTCCTCAGCCTTCTGCCTGAGGGGAGTGGGTCAAAAAGTGTGTGTGCTGGGTGAGTGGGGTCCTTCATGATGCAGGTGGCTCTCTTCCTGCATCTGGAGGTGTAGATGTCTGTGATGGTGGGGAGGCCGACTCCAACAGACTTCTATACAAAATCTTTAAAGGCAAAATCTAAAATTTCAAATAATTTTTTTGCAAGACTTTTCTTGACAGACTATTTGCTCACATTTGTTCTGAGCTTTCTTTTCAAGCCAGAATCTCACCTTGTTGCGACTGTGAGAGTCTAGCTGGTGGCCGACACTCTCTAAAACAGCTCAAACTCTTGTGGGGTTTCTCAATTCCCTCCCAAGAGTCGTAGGGGCTTGCTGTTTTGTTGCATGAATTTAAACATGTTCAAAAGATTCAAAAATGTATCTCAAATTGTCGCAGGCTTGTAGAGACATTTTCAACTTAGCTTATTTTGTCACCTGCACAAGAGATCTCCTATTACTGAAAACATCCAAGGCAGCACCAAATGTCCAGGTCTAAAAGTCATGCTGAAAATAAAACATAGTGATTGAAAAACTTGACCAAATCTGCCTAGATTAGGTGCTCAAGTGTACTCCAGTGGATTAAATAATACACAAGGTGGCAGTTGTATACAGCAGGCCAAGCTGGCTCTGATGTGGGGAAGGTGGGCAGCGAAGCACTGTGTATGGTCTAGTATACAGGAAGGACAAAGGTAGGACACACTTTGTGCATCATTTTAGGATAAACAAACTTAATGATACAAATCTTAATTCAGCATAGCAGGAAAAATATCTGTATAAAACTAGATTATTTTGTTTGGTTATCTTTGTGAATGCCATGTCCATACAAAATGGCTTTAAAAAAAATCCTCTATTCTCCTCTTGTGACAGGAGTTTGTGTGAGTTCAGGATTGTGAGTAAACTGTTGATACAGTGACAGCTCTAACCATTCAGCAACGCCTGACTGCTGTGGTCCTGAAAGAAGCAGTTCAGGTGTAGCACGTTGTGGAAAAATAGCAGGTATTGACTGTGCCCTATCTGCCCACGCTGCCTCTGTCATTCACACATTCAGCTGTGTGTCGACCTCAGCTGACAGTTCAAAGAAGCAACAACAATGGCCTTTATTCTGTCGCCGTACCTGCCGGCAAAGAGCAAGACGTCCTGCCTTCAACACCAGCTATTTAAAGGGATGTAAGTGGGGTCCTTGATGTAGACAGCTACTACACTGGACTCATTCATTCATTCTTGGATGGCCATATGTGGCTCAGTCATGAAAGATTATAGCAAAACACACAACAGAGAAGTATTAACAGGCAGATAACATGAAGGAAACATTAAAACAGCCATTTAAAAGTTAGCTAAATCTGCATCATTATTTATCCACATCATGTCAGTGGGATTATTTAGGACCGGAATGATTAGTTTCTTTTTTATTGCCCACCTTGTGTTTGTTTTAGAGCAAAATACTTCACTGGACACACACACACCTTCAATAGACTAACGGGTCTGTGGTTTGTTTTCCTGTGTTCTTTTGTTTAAATAATTGTAATTTATCAATTTCTCTTGGGACTTAGGTTCATTTCAGAAAGCTATTTATTCTTTGAGCTGCTCAGACACTGAACTAACTATCATAGTTTTGAGTGCCTTATCAATCAATACAGTTTTTACAACAAGTATATGGAAAAAAATATGCAAAAGAGCAACATCATAATTAAAAATTTTGGAGGTGCTATGCATCATTTTCTTTTAGGAGGGAGAAGCAGATGACCGTGCGTCCTGAGCCTGGTTCTGCTGAAGGTTTCTTCCTGTTTAAAAGGATTTTTTCCTTTCCACTGTTGCCTTAGTGCTTGCTCAGGATGGGAGACTGTGACGAAGCGAAGATTCAATGAGTCTGCTGGCTTTCTTAGATAGAAAACTTTACTAACTGACATTTTTATGTATATGAATGTTTCTGTTCAGTGCTCTGAGACGACTTCTGTTGTGACTTGGCGCTAAATAAATCAACTGAATTTAATTGATTTAGCAGAAATCAGACACAAATGCAAGTGAATGAACTCAATGAAGTTGTGGTTCAGCTCAAATTTACCATAGAGCAGGGGTGGGCAATATTTATTTCCAAAAGACCAAATGAAGATATTTAAAGCAATCGAGGGGCCACATGGATAATTGGACAGTTTTTTTTTCTTGAGGCACAATCTGAGAGACTATTTTTTAGCTTTTCATGACTAATAAAAACATGTTTCAATAATGCTCTTCTTTCCTGATCTAAATGTTTTTAATGTATTTGTCCAAGATATTTAATTTAAACTTTCCTTAAATTTCATCAATAAAAATAATAATAATGAATTTAATTTATAACGCACTTTTCATGAATGAAAATCTCAAAGTGCAATAAAATACAGGCATCCATCAACCTTTTTAAAACATCTAACAAAGTTCAATCAGGTCCTCTGGACGGATTATTTTTTATTGAAACGTTTCGTCTGTTATCCAAAACACTTCTTCAGTCTTTTGGATAAAAGACAAAATGTTTCAACAAAAAGAACCCGTCCAGAGGACCTGAGTCAACCTTGTTAGATTCATCTACCTGGATTATTGAGCATGCATCAGGATACTTTGAACACATGTTTTCTTTTCAAATAAGAAACTCAGAGTTGATGGAAATTGTCCAAGAGCACCTTAGGCCCCCGGGCCATACATTGCCATGGAGTTATCAAGAGAAATGATGACAGCCATGCCGGGTGCTACCAGAATTTGACAGCAACCCCAATGGAGAAAAATGTGTTCTCAAAATCATCACAAAAGTTAAAATAATTTGCAGAAAACCAAACAAATAGCAGGAATCTTGAACTAAACTTATTTCACCATAATACTCCGAGAACACTTTCCATGCAGCATGGCACCACTTGTTTCGCTGGTTTGAGTAATCGTCAACATAGAGGCATAAACAACTTGGTTGTGCAAATCTTCCCCAGAATAAAGTGAAATAACTTTTAAAACAGGTCTTTTCATAAAACGGGATAATATAAGAACCTTTTTCATTGTTTAAGCATCCACTTTGAAGGCACTAACTTCATGGTAAAAATGAATAAATGATCAATAATGATTTTGATTTTTAAGTCTAAATTAAGGAAGATTATTCAGTCTTTACCAGACATAGTTAAAAAAATTAAAGGCTTCTTAAAGATTTGTGGGCTTAAAATATCCTTTATAATAATTTACCACTCATTTACGATTAAACTCAGTAAAATATTGAACAATTCAGAAGCCTGGCTCCTGAAGCCTCCAAAGCTGAATGATGTTTCCTGCTGCCTGGTTAATGTATATATTTGTCAAAGTCACGGGAAAGGGAAACATAAACAGATTATTACTGTATCAACATATTATGTGAAGCACGAGTTGAAAACATTCAAATCATAACGTCAGAAAGAGTACAAAGTACAAATTTGATAGACTTCTAACTACCACGATGAACAAACGTCAAACTCTGCATGGGTCTGATGAAGGGAAGGACTCATGCAATACATTTAAGATCAGTAAAGGAAAAGATAAACTGACTGAGACTGTAAACCTGAGCAGAAATAAATCACACTACTGAGAAACATCAAAGAATTTCTCTGCTGAGGCGATCCTGTAGACGTGTCCTGGACATTTTTTATCTATTTTCCTGCCATATTTATTTACCATCTCTGCCATCTGACAATAAATAGTAAATAGATGCTATTTTTGAGATCTATGACACTTTATGTCAATCCCACCATTACACCCATATCTAAATTTTTCAGGGTGTGAAGAATATTTTTCCAACAATTTTCCATCTAATCTGTTTTGTCAAAACAGTTACTGTATTCAGATTTTGTCTAAATCTCCAGCACAACTAAATCTACAGTCTTGCATTAGATTCAAGCTTTTGCTTCTTCATCTTCAGTGGGGTTTTGCGGGCCTGCATATACCTTCATCTTCAACGTGCGCCACAGCATTCATTCATTCATTCAACCTTTATTTATACAGGTCAGTCCCATTGAGCCTCGGGGACTCATTTACAAGAGAGATCTGATTTTAACAAAGAGAAATGACAACAGTGGAGAACAACGACAACAATAGACAATCATTAAAGAAATCATATACATTGAGAAGAATAAATGAAAGAAAATTGTATCATTAATAAAAGAAACAATAACATCTAGGTTGTAAAGCAACATAGAATACTAAAAACAGAAATATCTGCATTGGTTTTTGCCATGGCAGCACTGATGGGAGCTTCACTTTGACTCACTTTTTTTGTTCATTGTTGTTTTCCTTTTAACTTTTTGCACCTGCACTGCACTCTCCCTCTATGGGTATGACTGCGATGCACTTTTGGAGATGTGATCATCACTGAGTGTGGACTTTGGACGGACTTTTGGGGACTCTGCGGTGGACATTTCCCCCTGGGTCCTTTGTTTACTGGGAGCGCCGTAAGAGGAAAACACAGTGAAGGAAGCAAGCTGCTGTTTTGAGCAGGACCAGCCAGAGATGCTGCAAACACCCTCTCCCCTTGGTCCTGCTTGCAAACGTTCAGCCTCTGGGAAATGGACTGGATAGCCTGTGCACATGGATTTATTGTGAGCAGGACACGAGGAGGTGTCATTGCCTTTACAGAAACATGGCTGGAGCCATCCATCCCTGACTGTGCTGTGGCTCCGGACAACTTCTCTCTCTAGTGGCTGAACAGAACTGAGTCATATCTGTGACACCTATTATGTTTGTTGCTGCTGCACTGTGTGGCTGTATCATGTATGTTGCTGCCTCAATCATGGTTCAGTTCATCTCAATGTTTCTCACTGCCTGTGCAGTGGCCTGTTGCGCAACCTGCGTGGTGTATGTTGTGTGCAAAATGTATATGCTTTTAAGCAGTGTTACTGCCTGCGAAGTACTTGTTTGTACTGATTCATCTTACTTGCACTGTTGTATTCTACTGTATTGTTTGCTATATTTCTTTTGGACCTTGTAGATGTTGTACCGGTATTTATTTTTAACTTTTTGGTTCTTTATTTTGTACTTTTGTTGCATGCTTTTCTATTCCTTTCTTTTTCTTTTTTTGGCAAGTCAAGACAGTTCTTCTTGTCCTGAGCATTTCATTGCATTGTTGACCTTGAAGCCTAACCCTAACCTGCATACGAAAAATAAACGATAAACTAAACATTAAACTAAACTGAATGACAAGTTCACTGCACTAACCTGGCTCAGGAAGCTTCATCCTGCAGACCAACACTTACCAACCTTAACAAGATCACATTTTGTGGTTCTAAATCTAATTAATCACTGTAAAAATTAAGATCAAAGCATGAGTTGTTTTTAATTATAAATGATTCTACTGTGTTTTGTACAAAGTTGTGTACATATAATGGTGTCACCTCATGTATTTATATGTTACTTATGGTTCTTAAAGTACATTTTTGTTAGCATTTAATTCCCTACCATCTCCAAACAGCATTAGAATTGCCAGATCCACAGCCCGTTTCCAGCCCGAATCTTTCTGGATTGCGATGCCGTAGCCGGTGGTGGCAAACACCTTGCCGCTGCCAATGGTCACCAGCTTACATCCCTCGTCTCTGCCGGCCATGTAGTTCAGCACTGCTGCGTCGTAGATGAAGGCATCTAATTTTCTGCAGATCATGAAACATAATTAAAAAAAATAATTTCTTCATACAGCATAGATATAGGCCCTATTTACATGGACACAGCGGAGGGAAACGTAGCTTTTTTTCACATGTTAATTAGAGGGAAAAAATCTGAAAGTTATGCACCATAACTCATGTTCCCTGAAAGAAGGGAACGAGGTGCAACATATGCTATGGGAATTGCGCCCCTGCACGATTACCTGAAGGAATACATTCACGCCTTTACGGCTAGGGCGTCAGCGTTGCGCCAGAGGCCCCGCCCTCTGGGTATTTAAGCGCTGATGCCCATCCATCTTTCTCCAAAATTGCACTTCACCGAGCTTTCAGCATTGAAAAGGGCCAGATATGTTGCACCTCGTTCCCTTCCTTCAGGGAACATGAGTTATGGTGCATAACTTTCAGTTCCCTTTCAGTCAAGTTCTCTCGGTGCAACATATGCTATGGGAACGTAATTCATTCACGCCCTTGAAATGCTCAGTAAAATGCATGCTAGTGTGAACGTCTGCCCTTGACCAGCAGGCATCTCAAGGCTACTTTCTACTGTGTGTTAGAAAGAACAGCCTGAGTGACATCACACGCAGTAACATCCAAACTGTAATGCTTTGCAAAAGTGTTTAATGAGCTCCAGTTCGCAGCAGCACAAATGTTTGCAACTGGTACACCCTTGAACAGTGACCACGAAGTGGCCAAGCCCCTAGTAGAGTGAGCGTGCACTCCAGGGGGCACCTGTTGACCTTTGCTACTGTACGCCCTTTTAATGGCCTCAGTCACCCAATGTGAGAGGCGTTGTTTTGATAGGGCCTTTCTGGTAGCAGGTGCTGCAAAGCACACGAACAGTTGATTTGTTTTTCTCCATTCGGCTGTTCTCTGCATGTAGGTGCGTAAAGCTCTCACGGGGCAGAGAGCCTTCAGCCTTTCCTGTTCCTGAGTGAGGACAGGAGCAGGTGGAAAAGAGGAGAGATCAAAGTCCAGACTTCTAGGGTTTAAAGTCAAGACCTTGGGAATATATGCGGGATTAGGCCTTAAGGTGACCTTTGACCCGTCAGGGACGAATCTGGTACACATTGGATGTACAGACAAGGCATGGAGGTCACCCACGCGTTTCGCCGAGCAAAGGGCCAGAAGAAGAACGGTTTTATAAGATAATAAATCTATCTTAATCTCGCTCAGTGGCTCGAATGAAGGATCACAAAGAGCCCCCAAGACCAGGCTAAGATCCCAACCAGGGGTCAGGATCCTGCTGGGTGGTTTCATTCTTAGCCCGCCCTTCATAAATCTTATTATGATTGGATGCGCACCAGGTGTCCTGTGTCCCCAACCTTAGTGACAGGCTGAAATAGCTGATAGGAAAACTTTAATCATTGAGAAAGAACAACCTTTTTCCAGTACGTCCTGATGGAAAGTCAGGAGCTGAGCCAGGTTGCATGAGTAAAAAATAATATTTCTTTCTGTGCACCAAGCTTCAAAAATACGCAATTTATGTGCGTAGAGAGACTGTTTTGACACAGCACGGGCATTTTGGCTGGTTTTTACCACATTTTCCGGCAGGCCTGATGCCATCAGCTTGTTCTTTTCTGCTAACAAGCTGAAATTTTTAACAGCTCTCAGCCTAAACGGCGAGACTGCTTCTTCTGGTGACATAGTTTGACCCTGAAGAAGAGCAGTTGGTGTATCCAGTTCCCCTTCAAGGGCCCTGGAAGCTGTGATCCCCTGGGAGTCAACCAAGTTGGGGAGTAGGCCTTTTTGCCGATGTACTGCCAGGCTGCTCTGATCGAGAGTGATCGAGGGCAGATGCAACCTGTCTCCTTTAGACAGAAGTGTCGTCCTTATTAGACAGAAGTGAAGCAGAATGTCTGTTTTTTTCTCTCCTTGTTTGGGGTCATGGGACCGAGAAGCTGCGAGTTTTGTAAACGAGCAGATCTCCTGACCCCAATATGTTTCCTGGATGGGTCTAGTTTACTGGTCCTCTGCCTTAACAGAGCGTTGGAACCAGACAAACCGGCCGAGGTCTGTATTTCACCCGATGGGGGAATATTGTTTAAGAGCAGAGCTGAACCAGCACAGTGAGAAAGGTCACGTGCCACCGGATCACTGCTTGGACATTGCGTGTCGCCCATTAATGATAAAGGGACAGCTGCAACGTGAGAACGTGGAGATGATTCTTTGTGCTTTGCAGACTTTAAATTGTTTGGTGATAGAGAGCCCGGTTCCCTTCGAATAACAGGAAGAGGGATCTGATTCAGCCCTGATTTGTTTACACGCACAGTAGTTTGATCACAATTGCCTTTGTGAACGTGTGAAGCTTGTGGTTGCCTGTGGGCTTCTGACGTGCCCCCCCCGTCATTAGATTCTGTTGGTGCGCCTCCCTGAGGTGCGGACATGTCACGTGTTTGCTTGGTTAGTGTATTGACCGTCCCGTCGTTCACAATGGAGCGGGGACTGGAGCATGTGACCCCTCTCACCTGTCTCCATGAGGGGTGGGGGGTTGCTTGCAGACGCCTCTGGGCCTGTCCGCTACAGACGGAGCAGAGGCACCCTGCCAAGGCTCATTGATTAGGGTAACACCCCATGAGCCGTGAGGGAGGGGGGGAAGCCAGCCCCTCCCTTTATGACGGTTGGCAGGCCAGAGGAACCTGTTCTGCTAAAGTTATTTGTGGTTTGATGTTGTTTTTTGTTTATTTTTGAGAGTCAATAAAACAGAGAGGGCTGTTTTTTGAGCTTTATTCGTGCTTATGTGTAACAACATATATAACTTTATGTCACTCACAGCAGAAAAAACATGATTTGTGCATGCAACAGAGTTACCAGCTTTTTGTTCCGTGTTACAAATAAAGTCTGGACATGAAGAGATCATTTCCCATACCGCGTGGGCAGGTGATCGTGTAAAGTCAAGACGTGAACCTGGTTCATCAGGCACACTTTTGTCTGGTGTCCCAGTTCGCCGAGGAGGCCCTGTGTCTGACCGCCTGGTGGGGGACAAACCTGTTCTTACTCCATGCGTGTTCGGTCTGAGGTGGGCCCGGCGGTGGTCTCTGCCGGTGCTCGCCCTCGTATGCCGGCCGCTTCTGCGGTGGGGCACGCGTTGCCGAGCGGTGTCGAGGTTGCGCAGGTTTGCCTCCAGCAGACTCCCTGGGGGAGGTAAAGCTTCTCCTGGGAATGCCCACCCGGAAAGCTTCAGCCTGTTTGCACCTTTGGTCCAGCATGGTCTGAATTTGATCCAAAGCTTTTCCAAACAATCCCGTCGGTTCTATCGAGTGGTGGAGAAAAGGCACCTTTTGTAAGTAAGTAAGTAAGTAAGTAAAGTTTATTTATATAGCACTTTTCGCAGATAAAATCACAAAGTGCTGTACAACATATAAATAAAAGATTAAAATAAACAGAAGAATTACTGTAGTAACATCCGATTAATCAAAACAATAAGAACAGCTGATAAAAACAAGAACAATTGATAAAAACACTAAATAAAAACATTTATCTAAAAGCTTGTCTGAATAAAAGTGTTTGTCCCTCGGGGAGATCAGTTAAAGTCATCCACAGATGGTGTATCGCGATGACCACTTCTGCCATGCCTCTGCCTTGAGCAACAGCGACTGTTCCCATCATGCGGAGCACCAAGTCTGTTGCCCTGCGGGCTTCATCCAGCAAGTCAGCGGCAGCTTGCTTGTCTGTCATTACCTGGAGCTGTTGCAGCTTTTCAGCCAGGTAAGCCTACATCAACGCGGATGTGTTCATGGCACGCGCCACGAGTCCCTGAGCTCTGTAGTATTTCTTGAGCAGAGAAGCTGAAGCTCGACAAGCTTTGCTGGGAAGAGATGGTTTTGTTCCGGATGACTTGGGAGCCAGGTGAGACGCCAGTGTGTCCTCAATTTGAGGCACGTTGGCTATTCCCACCTCATCCCTCCCATCCACGTCGAGGAACTAAGAGAGTGGTAAGAGCATGGGAGCTCTCAGCTGAGGCCAGGTGCGAGTTTGTTCTGTGAGGAAGTCCGGGAACACGGGTATCCTTTGCCTCGTGGCGGCCTGCTGCTTTGAGTAAAAATAGTTTCCTGCCAACCTCGTGACCTGCTGACGAGGCGGAGGCTCTGACCATGGGATGTGCAATGTGTCTGTTGCTCTGTGACACAGGTCGAACAGAGCAGGGATGGAAAAGTCAGTTTACGGGAGCACAGGTAACGGGGTTTGGGAGAGGTCTTCTCCCTGTTCCTCGAATTCGACGTCTGCGTCCTCCGCGGAAAATTCGCCTGAGGCTGAAATCGAGATCTCGTCCTCGTTCATCATGCCTCGAGTGTCGAATTTGACTGTTAAGTCCACCATAGGAGCCAGCACGTCAGGGCTGTGAAGGGAACATGAGGGATACCCTATACTGTATTGTGTCTTTAAACACATATAGTGCCACCCAGATGTAACTAAAGGATTTTAACAGGGGTCAGTATTAAGCTGACCTCTTTATCCTTAATTAATTTACTTATTCAGATTGAATAGTAATTTCACGGATTCTTTTCTTTTTCAGTTTACCCAATATTTCTGTGATCTTTATGATGGATAAATAAATAAAGCCATAAAGTGACAATGGACACGTTAACTTAGTTGGTATGCCAAAGACACTACCATTTATTCAAAATAAATCACTAAATTAACACCATTACACTTGATTGACATGATTTCACTTTCTTTCAATTTAATACGTCAGCACAGTTAAATTTAACACAACAGACTTCAATACTGGATGTTAAACATATTTAGTCTGAGGGCTCTTTAGCTTAAAATAGTTTCCAGCTTAGAATTGAGGGAAAAAGATAGGAGGAAGATGGAGAGATGGTTTAAAGGAAATTATCGTGAGCATGTTACCAAAAGTGACACTTCTCATCAGATTTCTGCTAAAATCCAGGTACGTTTGTAAACAGCTCTTTACCTTTCGACGACGAGTCTGATAAAGAGATGACACCAGCCTGTAAGATGCACAGTCCTTCAGGCCCAGCACGTCCAAAACTGGTTCTAGTTTACGTTTTCAACGTCTCCTGGGTTCCGCGTTGGTCATCAGAAAATATGTCAGCTCCTGGCCTCTGACTTCAAGATAACTATTCCATGAAGGAATAAACAAAGTTTTGAGCTTACGCTCGTTCTCAGTGGACTCATAACAGCCTGTTATCAGTCCTTAGCTGGACGACATGCCCTTAGCGTGTGGCTAAACGTCCATCCAGCTCTTTGGGAAAGTTCACATCTCTTTTGAAGTTCCCAGCAAACTCTGAAGCGTTTCAGCAAAAGTTAGAACTTAAAAGAAGATCATGAGAGGAGTGAGACTTGTGTTATCACGACCCAAGGTTACAGCCAGCAGCAGAGGAAAATGTTTAGGAAAGACAGAGCGTGCTGGAGCCATTCTCATAAAACAACAGATTAACTGTCTTCTGCCTTTCTAAACAAAGCGGCCGGGTCTCTGTGACCCGAGACTTCAACTTTAACACAGCAGTGAACACAGTTTAACTCTTACAGAATAACACAGCTTAAAAGCACACATCATGAAAATGACAAAATGTTATTCTTTTGATTACATTAGAGTAAAATCAAAGAAGCCAATAGTCTCTTTTGGTGACTATGTTCTCAGATTTCAACTAATGGAATAATTTGTAGTAAGGTCAGTAAAGGTCATCTCTGGAACAGTTCAAAAGTACACAGGTGTATCAGAGTGGACACGGTCATGCCCACTACAGCTGTCACCCCATTCGACTCATGTACTGTCGTGCAGAGCCATGTTCTCGAGCGTGGGAGTGAGGGGCTCGGTGGTATCCGGATCCGCTGGTACTGCTGGGGCGCCCATGGCCTTGGCGACGAGGTCAACCTGGTGCCGCAGCACCGCCTCCAGCATCTGGTTGCAGTGTGGGCAAAAGTCGGACGCATCCAGCGCCGTTTTTGCGTGTAACATTCCCAAGCAGACGGGAAAGGCCTCATGGGTGTCTGTCGCTGCGAGGGAGAAACCGCATCCGCTAGGACAGGCGCGCGAAGTTGGGCTTGCCGTCCTGCTGGTTTTCCTTGGAAGTCTTGTCTTTCGCTTTCCTTTCTCCGGTGGCATGTCCGAGATAAGGCGAGCGAGTCCTTCCAGAATCCTTTTTCTTTTAATTTGAGACGTCTCCTCCGTCGCATCGCTTTTGCTGGCTAGCCCGCTACGAGTTATCAGGGGTAGCGGTTGTGGCGTAGTTAGCACCGTCGAGCGAAGCAGTCTGTGGAGAGAGGAGAAGAAAAAACTTTGGGGTTATAGAAAATGTGCCGGACTAGCTTTCACTAGTCCAGCAGTACGCAGGAATAGTTCTCTGTACACTCTGTGTAGGGAGCAAGCTCACCTCTGGTTGAGCGATGAAGCAACAGGGAAGTCCCGCGAAGAGAGGTAGTTCAGGTTTAAGCGAGGTGAAGAGCAAAAAAGAGAAAGATGGATGGGCGTCAGCGGCTTAAATACCCAGAGTGCGGGGCCTTTGGCGCAATGCTGATGCCCCTGCCGTAAAGGCGTGAATGTATTCCTTCAGGTAATCGCGCAGGGGTGCAATTCCCATAGCATATGTTGCACCGAGAGAACTTGACTGAAAGGGAACCCTGTGTTCTGTTCAGGTCTAACTTGATTTGTTTCTTCTGAGTACCATAATTATCCTAACTTTCAAAAACCCACCGACAGCTGTTCTTTAGCTCTCAGAGACCAGTGTAAAATCTATGATCAGTGCTCTGGGCAGTTGACAGGAAGATGGATGATGATTTACAGTGTGGAAATACATCACTCGAGCAATAAATGACTTCACTGAGCTCCAGAATAGAGGTAAACGGCAACAAATAACGGCCCAGTTGAAACACAGGTTGGGTAGTTATTACACAGGGCATCCACGGGAAAATAAAAACTCCATTTAGAAAGGTACCTCAGCCAGACCCAGTATGGGTTTTCATCCAAATATTTCACGTTTGACATTTCAATAAGGTTGTTTTACATATGATGTTTAGCGTGGATGACATTTGTTTTTCTATTTTATTTTTTGTTTTGAAAGATAGCGTGGCAGTGCATCACCATTAAGAAGATGTAGCTGTCATTAAAGTGCCATCTTGTGCCCTGTCATGCTATATTTAAAGCCACATGGAGGGTATTAGTCTCTCACAGGAGTCACCGCAGCCCATCTTCTTCAGCCACCTTCTTCATTCCAAATAACTAATGGAGCTGTTGAATATCCAGGAGTTTTCAATGGCTTTGTCGGAACAGTTGGATGCCAATTCACAACATCTCAGTTTCTCTCTCTGGAGACCCTCCCTTTAGTTTTCTCCAACAGATATAACAAGTGATGAATCTCCAACTAAGCATCAGTTTCCATTTTAATAGCAGCCTTTTGTGAATTAATATGTGAGTTATAAATCTTTATTTTACAATAATCACAAGAAAACAAAGTAATCTGTTCAAGATAATAATAATAATAATAATGAATTAAATTTATAATGCACTTTTCATTAATAAAAATCTCAAAGTGCTACAAAGTGTAACAAAGCAAAGATCAAAATAAAACAAGTGATAAAATCAAATAAAATCAATAATAATATCGACTAAGATCAAAGATAAAATCATGTGGATGCAGATTAGGCTTGCTTAAAAAATAAATAAAATAAAACAAGTGATAAAATCAAGTAAAATCAATAATGATATCAGCTAAGATCAAAGATAAAATCATTTGGAGGCAGAATAGGCTTGCTTAAAAAGATAAAGTAGTCCCTTGTTTATCGTGGGAGATCCGTATCCTGAAGCCTTATGATAAGTGAAAAACCGCAAAGTAGGAATAGTAGTGTCAAGATTTCAGCTCTCTGCCTCCGGCTGCACTCTTCCACCTGCCAGAGCTCTCGGCCACATCCACTTCTCCGCTGCAGAGCAGAGATACGACACGCTGCAGGAGGAAGCTTCTCCTTCAGCTGTGGACTGTACACAGGTACAAATGTAGTAAATAATTTAAAACAATTTATTTTAAATAAAAATTCCATGCCAATCGTGTGGCTCATCCAACAATCAGCCAATTGTGTGTCATGTTCAATCTTATTTTGAAAAACCACGATAGAGTGAGTCCGCAAAAAACGAACCTCAAAGTGGCGAGGGATTACTGTAATGCCAAAAAAATACTGTGGCGAGTTTAGAGTCAGCCATAATGATATCTGACTTCAAACTGAGTGAAAAAGAGATCAAATAAAGCAAATAGCTAACACTATTAAAATATGATTTTTATTATTATTATTATTTTTTTTTTACAGGTAAGTAGATGTGTTTATTCACTCTTAATATTCCCTGGTCTCTCAATGCAATTGATCACATTTTCTCAAGAAGACAGGGTGAAGGAGAGACCTCTTACCTTGAAAGCATAATTGGATTTATGATAACTGGATTTTCCTTTTTGGAGTTGGCGGAAATTTGGATTGTCAACAAATTTGGAAACATCAGCAGCTGTTTAAGCTGTTTGGAACATGTGTGCCGGGCATGGCAACACTCAGATTGTGTGTGAACTACCTGTGGGACCTGTATCAGAGCTGAGCAGACAGGACTGTGGAACTTTGTTGCAGTGGTCACGAACGGTTGGAAGAAATTGATTTTGGAGAAGATGTAAGCCAACTTAATTAATCACAATTCGGCTGTTTGGAGTCACCATGAGATGTACTAGCGAAACAGTTAAAGGCAGATGCGGAAATTAAAGATCTCAACCTGACCCAAAGCAATGCTGGAACTTGAATCTGACTCTGGCCTTGGAAGGATGACTATCTCAATTTTTCCTTGGATATAATGGAAACAAGGCACTCCCCTCCTCACTCACTCCCCTCCCCAAAGACGTGGAATAGTGTCAGAGCTCAACCGAGCTGGCTGATAAACAAACACCTCTCATCAGGACTATGGCTTTGGGCTCTAGACTGTGTTGTGCTACAACATCCCCTCAAACTCATTTCTTTGCCAGCCTTCCTCATCGCCTCCCCTGGTGCAGAAACCTAGGAGATGTGAAGGCAACAAAGGACTGCGTCGCTCACGGCCATGCTGGGACCCCCCACCCCCTGCCTATTCCACACACATATGTATTATGTCTATTTACGTGCTTTTTATGTTGCATAAGGTCATTTTTTGCAACTCTGATACTGTTTCCATAGGACACAGTGTGCTATTTGATTTTTTTTTTACACCAACCCTCCCCCTCTTATTTCTTTTTCCTCATTTGAAAATAAGGCTGCGCCTCCTGAGGTGGCAGCCTCAGTCACCTCCGTCTTCCCATGTCAGTTGTTGTTTATGTTGTTCTTGGATGGGCTTTATTGAAAATGTAATTCCATTTTTTTAATTCATTGGATTATTGAGCATTGACTTTGTTGGTTTTGAACCATTTTGACATGACTGTCGATGAGGGAGAGGGCCGGCACCGGAGGAGGGGGTGTGCCAAAGAAACCATCTTGGCACCAACATAACTGGTTTGTTCCACATTGGTGTAAGCTGTTGGGGGGGAGAATCAGTTTTGTGTTGTGTGTTTCCTTGACTGATGAAGCCTTCTGGATGGAAGGTAAAATGTTTCAGCACAAAAAAACAACAACAACTGTCCAGATGACCTGACTGAAAATTGTTGGGTAATTCCATTGTGCTTCAGTGCAATGACATTAAAGCTGATTCTGATTACAGAGAATCACTGATGCATCTATTGAAAACTGCGACACTAAGTGTTAATGTAAAAACAAATCTGTTAAAGCGCTAACTCATAGCTTTTACTGCAACTACACCAATGAGTCAGAGCATAAAGGCCCAGGCAGAGCTATGCGTACGGCCTGTTTGCCGCTCTACGCACGTGTTCTGTGCGCACGCGTTCACCAGCACAGCTCTGCGTTTGTTCTCGCGTTAAATGCTCGCGTTTTCGCTCCAAATTCTTGTCGTAATTTGAGCAGCTGCGCGCAGAGCGTTTACCTACAGGACAAACTGAGGTCGCTGATTGGTCATTTGCTGACACGCCTACTGAATTGATTGACAGGTCGGGTGGGGAAAAAAAGGCACGAGCTGGCTCAGGCTGCAGCCGCTGCGGTGTTCAAAACTTTATATGTTAATAAAAAGTTCTAAAAAATAAAAATAAAAACAGGGAGCGCTGGTCCTGCAACCCACAGCCCACCCGGAAATGCACAGAACCTTGTGCAGCCACGTAGGACCGGAGTTTAATTCGCTCGTGACAAATTCATTAATTTCTCATCATTTCAGTCATAGAGTCGGAGGAGGAAGCGATCAGACTTTTGGCAAAAAAACAAAAGAAAAGTCCAGATCAGGGATGAAGAAGGGGAATTTAATACATTTGTGTCACATACAAAACAGTCCGGCGCCGGGCAGTTTATTGTGAGACAACACGCCTCGCGTACGCGGTCGTAAAATTTGAGCTTTGCACGTTCGTGCCCTGCGGAGCTACGCTTGTGCCTCTGCGTACGTAAGGCGTAAGTGAAAGGAGGCCAAGATCTATAGTATATGTAAACATAATTTTACATTACAAAAAATATGATTTAGAATTAGTTTAGAACATACCCTGATGCATGCTCAATAATCCAGGTAGAAAAATCTAAATTTAACCAACAAATTTAACTTACTGATAACTCGTCAACACCATCACAATTCCAATAACAACACATTCAGTGGAAGACAACACTCTGATACACAGCTACATGCCAGGGAGACAGAAAAGTGGGTGAAGAATTTATCTGACAGACGGACCAGACTTTGCTTTTTTAGATAGTTTAGAACATGTTTCTCAGCTGATTATTTTTTTTCTTCATTTTATCACTTTCACCTCTCGTTTTTCTCCCATCCTCATCTAAAAAGCCACAGCTGGCATGGCCTAACAGTGTGGCTTTGCCAAATAGCGTTTATTAATGCAGCCTGCATGCTCTGACCACTGAAAGCTTATACCTGTTAGTGGGTGTGAAAACGTTCAGAATTGCTTTTCACCACAAACTTATTGATCCTTTGATTGGCTCTGACTGCATATGAAGCAGCATCCTGCTCGAGCAACTGCAAACAGAGCCTTCAGATGACTGAGCTGATGACTGTGACGATGTGAAATGCATTTTCCTGTGACAGTGTACGACCCTAACTGCCTCTGAAACCCAGTAATGAGCTTCGCGTATGACGGGAAGCTACTTTGCAGCACGTAGCGGATTGCGGAAGGCATTACCAGAGTGCTGCATATGCAAAGCAAAAATGATAATAGTAATGGAGTCAGGCTATTTCCTGCCTCAACTCGTGGGTTAGTGGGAATGCATAGAGAGCTACTGCTCCCTCTGGATGAGGCTAATTGCAGTATTTGTCAGCAGTTACAATGAATAACAGTTTTTTCCCACTCTCTTACACCATCCACTTTAACGTAGCAGCAAAGCACAAAGGAACGAGGAAGGCAAAGCTACTAGACACGTTACTGTAAACACGGCAGCAGAGCTACTCAGAGATTAGAGGGTAACATGAGCATGAGCTTTTGATTTACAACTCCCCAGCTGGGGATGTGAGTGTCACTGCAACAGGTTTTTAATTGGTCTGAGGAGGCAGGATCTGACACGCTGGACACAAGAGATAAATAGGTCCACAAATACAGACACGCACAAATACTTGTATTCAGTCAAGGAGAGACATCATGATCTGCTGTTCTATTTTTACATCCTGTCTCAAAATAGCAGCTTTTCGTGTCCATCCATGTGGAGAAAATGAGCCATACATGTCTGGAGAAGTATATAAATAACAATAACCATTTATGAAGACCCCCTCCTACAGCACAACAGACTTATGTGAATATTTAGAAAGAACAGCTTGTAGTTCACTGCAGACATGAAACGTTAGTTCTTATGTGTTACCACCACACACAGCAAACATGGTTTATTGATGGCAGATGTAATAATAGCGTCAAAGGCATAGCTTATTATAAATCTATCAACTTTGACAAGAACTGCTTGATGACATTGGCTATTTCTTTATTATCTCCAGTTTACAGGTTAATTGTATGTTTCAGAAAAACAGTTTAGCTGATGTGTGTTGTGTCATGAGGAGCTTTTATGTAGCAGTCTGATTAAAATAACATGCAGGCAAATGTTTTCTAGAGCCATAATTCAGATCTTAGTTGATGGAAGTGAAAAGCTTTCACTAGTTCTCATGAAAACAAAAAGTACTGTTGCATGACTTTGTGTCATCAGATTGAATGGAAGGATTAAAATGTGAAGTTGCGGGAATGTGAGTCAGACCGATGAGCTGAGACAGCCACCAATCAAAGCTTCCTGGACATTTTTTGACCGACTTATTAAAATAAATAATGCCTCAGTTTAACAAAACAGAACATCAGATATTTTTAGTCATTCTTAGAATAATTTAACAATCAGAATGTTTGTCTATTGTGGACAGAAATTCTGCAGTAAAACTAACAAAGGAAAAAAAGCATAAAATTCACACTTCACATCTGTGCCCAGAGTTGTTGTTTAGAGGGGGGTTGAGGGCCCCCTGACCTCTGAGTAAAGACTTTTTGGTAAGGAAAAAATAATTTCAGAAACCACTGATGGGGGCAAGACATATTCCTGTGTAGATTGACAAAAAAATTATAAAATAAACAGTAAATTGATCAGAAAACTTTATTTTAGAGCAGCAGGTAGCAACACAAATACAGTACATGTAAATCAATTAAGCCCTTTCAGCATAAGGCAGAGAATCATGTGAACTAAGTGTGTCTGCAATGTTGAACAGCAAGCTTTATTTATTACTTGATTGTCTCACGTGGCTTGTAATAAAACTTTCCCACCAAAAATCTGCACACTAGTTAGCTAGTTACTGGGTATGAATCCTTGCTGGAACAAACCAAACCTGTTATTCCATTATAAAAAAAAGAGAACTATTTGGATAGTAACAATTAGAAGTACCGGTATCCACATATCAAGAGCAAATTGACCTCTTTTTGATTCGTGAAAATCATACGGTTCTCATTTGAGTTTTCTCAATTCAGAACTAATATGAACAGATTTTCAGGCTCTTGAACTGGTATTTTGTGTAATAAATAGTTACAGAGGTCTGGATATGCAATTTATGGGCAGCCGTGGCATAGTGGTAATGGCAGTCGTCCCCCGATCGGAAGGTTGGCGGTTCGAATCCCGGTTCCCCACACCATGTGTTGTTGTGTCCTTGGGCAAGACACTTAACCCGGAGTTGCTCCCGGTAGGACTGGAAAGCACCTTGCATGGTAGTCTGCCGCTACCGGTGTATGAATGTGTGTAGCATTCAATGTGTGTAGCACTTTGAGATTTTCACTAATGAAAAGTGCATTATAAATTGAATTCATTATTATTATTATTATTATTTAGCAAACACTTCATGAGTAAGGAGAATGCAACTACACAACTTTCAACAGCAAATTATACAAATCTTCAACACGTAATAGCACTGTAAAGTTTCATTTCAAATGTTGTACACATTTACAAAGTAGTCTCTAAATTTACAGGATAGCTCTACATGATTTTTGCCAGAGAATGAAATTGACATGACAAACTGAGTGCCCTCAGTCTTTGCAAAATGCACATAGCTATGTAATAACATATTGGATACACCCCCAGATTGTGTAGTGAAACACGTGCGGGCACCAATATGTAAGGAATATGAAGATAGGTCAGATTATGAAGGTCAATTAAATGACTCATCTATTTTTAGATGTAAATTTGGCAGGGTTTAGACTGACAGAAGATACATCAATAATTTCCGGGTTCTCATCTTTTTCAGATTAATATCAATAAATCTGTGACTCAATGAAGAAATGTGTAGAGATACAGCACTCTCATGTCCGTATTGGATTTAAACCTCTTCACATCTCTCTGAAACTCTGGGTGTTACACTTTTCTTGAGTCCTCAAGGAGACAAGTGGACACTATTTTGTTTCAATTATTTTGAATTAATGGACACCAATCAATCAGAAACAACTTTCTTTTAATGTGTGTTAATTCAGAATTGATCAACAGTATACTTTTGTCATTTAATGATGATCTGTTACTTGCATGAGTTTGACCCTTCTGCTGGTTTATTTCTGCAGAACAAGCATGCTTTAATATTATGGCACAGTTCAGGGTAAACTTTTAACTTGCAACTTCTTTTGTGTTGTCTGCGAAGTAGCCATAATATTCTCTGCGTTAACAAGCGGCCATCTGGCAGATTCTATAAACAAGTTTTCCTACTGTCCTTCAGAGATCTTCCGACTGTGGGAGCTGAAACTCATTTGTTTATTTTGTTAAACCAGCCAGTATCCATTCAGGAGGCGGGCAGACTCCGCCCTCCATATAAAGTCTTACTTCCATTTTGACTTTAGTGCGTTGGAGAGAACTAACTAAACAACTTGGTTTTCTCTGGAAGCTGGAGACGTTGTGGTCATTTTGTCAATTAGACCTATGTTCTCAGCAGAGTCACAGTAAAGCCTTGCTGTGCCTCATTCACTCATTTCTGAAAGAATTTGTTTTCTGGGAGTTTTATTTTGAAAGCTCAGTCAGGAGCTGGCTCTGTTCCTGCCGGGAGAAGCGCTCTTTTTGCTCGTCTGAATCAGCACACACGCGCGGAAGTCATTTGGACGTGAACTGGACAACACAGTCCGTTAGTGTCCACAAACTTCAACTCTTATCTCCAGAGACATATCGTCAACAGGTAACAAGGCGTTGATTGTGTTCTGAACGTGTGAGAAGTCCAGCTGAACTCGTGTTGGGAAAGTGTCACCCTGTCATTTCAAAATAATTAACTTCCTTTAAACTTAGCTTTCATATTTCACTTCTTCCTCCTTAATCTTATTTTTCTTAAGCCATTAATCTGTTAAGTAAATGTGCCAACAGGAAAGTTAAACCTAACTTGTCTGTTTGTTTAATTTGAAATTTTGTCTACAGTAGTTATTAAATCAGAACTAATCTCGATACAATGTTTAATGTACTTTTATGATTGTCTCAATAAAAGGTCTATTTTTTGGTAGATCAACTTAAGTTGACGTCTCTCGTGAAATTACATTTGTCTAGTCACAACAAAGCAATTTAAGCCGGAAAAAGGGTGAACCCGTGAATACTTGATGATAGATGTGTGTAGATAAAATCTGCTCAAACCTTTCATCTAAAATATAGGTAAGTCAGTAAACTGACCAGTAAGTCCTATATTACTACAAATGTAATTGACAGGAGACGTTATTATGTTGACCTACCAAAGGTAGAATCATTTAATAACAAAATCATCAAATTACAAATCAAAACTTATTTACATAGATTGATCGATCGTTTCCTATAACTAACTTTTCAGCAGATTAAAACATCAGAACAACAGAACACAAGTTAATGGGTCTTATATTAACTTATTTCTGTGGCACAAACTTGGTTTTACTTTTAGAAATAAATATAAAAGGAGAAGTTTAAGGAGGAAGATTAAAGATTGAAAGGAAATGGTTGAAGTCTTATCTTGAGATGTTTTAACCAGAGATAGCACATCCTCTGATCGGGTTCAGTTGGAAGTCCGTACCGTGATGAAACGACTTTTACCTTTGTGAAGATTTCTTGTCTCGACTCCAGTAAACTAGTCAAGCCATACGCGCATGCCCTGCTATGTTTTACAGGCGACTCACGCTCATCTTTCCACGGTCTCGAGAGGTCTGCTTTGCCTCACAGAGTGATGCACTCAGCTCCGGTTTGGTTTTCAAGATAACTTCAGAAAGAGTTCACAGCTTGGAGCCGTGACACTCTAATGCCTCATCCTCACCTAAAGCATATTGCGCTTCCAAAAATCTCCAAATGCACTGTACTGGCTGCTTGTCAACAGATGACTGTCCTCATCTAACGCGTCTGCAGTGGGAGGAGCGTGTTGGTCCTCCTCTTCCGCTCCGGTGTTTGTTTATTTCCGGTCTCAGAAAAGTGGCAGACGCAATACGAAGAATTGCCTTGTTGTACTTAATCTACAAAGCAGCAACACGCAGACGCCGTGCACAACGACGATTCTGGATTCACCCCACATGAGAGGCGTCATGAATTCAGTGAATTTCACCATCTGATGATCCAAGAGCTGCGCGCAGACGAGGAGCGCTTTCAGCTGTACTTCCGTGTCACCCGCGCCCAGTTTGACGACCTGCTGTAAGTTTCTCCTTCATGTTTACCGCGGGATTTTTTTCATCTGTTAAACGTTTCGCACGGTGCCCACCTAATTCCGTCCCGTCGTCGTGGCGTGATCACATGGCAGAGTCTCTCCTGATTGGTCCTGATTGTTTGCTGCTGGGCAGCGAGCTGAATCTAGCTGTGGAAGCATGGAATGGCGTGCTTCCACATCTGCGCATCCGAGCAGCACAGTCGCTGCTCGGATGCGATGCTGGAGTAGAAAACAGCTGCTGCTCACTTTCGCGCTGCTTGCATGCTGTGGATGCGCCGCGACACGACCCGCTGCTCCAAGATTCGCGTCCCCATAGACTTCAATGTAAAATGGCTGTTTCGGCTGCGCGAGATGCGTGCGGTGGGGAAGTAGCATAAGGGTTCACAGCTGACGTGCTGTTGGAACCTTGCTGAAGACGCGGACCTTTGACTCATGGTCGGACGTACAACAGCTTGGAGAGAGAAGTCCATGCATCTCAGCTTCTTCCAGAGAACTCTAAAGTTCAGATTGCTCTCTTTCACTCACTCTCACTCCAGGAAGTGTCCCTTTAAGAAGGGGGTGTGACATCAGAGTTTTCTCTCCATTTCATTGGCTTTTGTGACCAGAATAGGGAGGAGATTTGTTGACGTCAGGTGAAATGTTTTTTACACGAGAAGTAGACAGTTTGAGTACGAAGACAAAACAGAAGACTTGCTGGTGTGAAAAACAGAGAAAGAGTTTTGAGAACAGATGAATTGTTTTTAGAAAGGACAGGAGACCGGAGGTAACTTATGCCCTCGACGTTTCACTTCGTTCCCAAAACTCTTCAAACAAATACTAAGATCATTCTGAGTTGTTCTTTTAACTTTGGCATATTTAAAATATACCAGCTTAGTAAGATCATACACATATTAAGAATATACTGTTCATATAGATTACAGGTGATGCTTTGATTCATCATATGAAGAAGTGAATAATATTCTAACAGCATAAACCATGATCAATACAGTATATTGAAGTTATTGTGTTGATTAATTCTGAATTAACACAAATTAAAGAAAGTCTCTTCTGATTTGTGTCTCTTAATACAAAATAAATGTAATAAATGGTGTCCACTTGTCTCCTTGAGGGCTCAAGAAAAGTGTAACACTCAAAGTTTCAGAGAGATGTGAAAAGGTGTACTTGAAGGTCAAGCATGAGGTGCTGTATCACTACAGCTACTACACCAAATACACTGTAATCTTTTGCATTTTAATGTGGAGGAATAAACTTTCTTTATGGTGTGACTGTACAAGGTGCATGTGGACAATACAGAGCACACAACATGCAAATAAATAAATAAATAAATAAACAAATAAATAAAAACACAAATATAAATATGTTTTACTAACTTTTTGGGACTGATTAAATGTTTTTATTATTGATCCTTGTATCAAGCTTGGCTCAGAATGCATCCTTGAGAAGTTCAACACTATTTATAAAGTAGGTGGTCACACAAATGATTCATGGCTAAATGTTGATGTACATTCTGGGTTAAAGCCCCTCTGTGCCACAGCGTTTTGACGGATGGAGGGGGTCGAGTTTTACATGACAAGGAGGCATGGAATTGACAACACGCTGCAACGACCCCCTGAGATGCTACATCTGGAGTTGCTATGGTAACTACTTCCCAGGAGTAGGCCAGCTGACAATCAAGTCCTAAAAAAACTTTGCATTTGAGTGTGTTCCCGTCAGCAGGCTGACAGGGCGAGACAGAGTTTAATCTCAGCAGATTATGTGTTTTTGTGTTTGTCATAAGGCTCCCATAAAGAGACAGTGGAGGATCGCGATCAAAACAGGATTTACAGAAATCCCATACAAACGTCTGTCCGGTGGGGGATAGTGTGATATAAACTAAAGATGAATAAAGAAGAGGGGCGAGAGAAAGACACTGCAAGAGAAAATTAGTTAGAGAACAGGGAGAAAATGGGTTGAATCAGTGGTAAGAAAAAAGGCTCATGGGAGACTTAAATAAAAGAAACAGAACGAGAGACAGCAGGAGAGGCAAAGTGCATGGTTTAATTAGAGTGGCTATAAATAACCTGGGGCCTGACATTTGAACATGAATAACCACCAAATGTCTTAGTGTGTTTTCTGCTCGATGTGCCCGATGTTTGAACACATGCCACCAATTTCTATGCCCTCCTGCTTCCTCTCCTGTGCTCTCGTCTTCTTGTCGAATCTCCTCCCTCTCTATATCCACTTGTCAGTTCTCTTGTTTCTCTCAAACACGTAGATGTACAGAACCTCATACACGCACGTTTGTCAGTCATGTTCCTCGTATAATCCCTCCTACGTATGAAGCAGCATGCGAGCCAAAGTGACTTATCAAAAACAGGTTTTTCGTTAGCTTCCAGGAAGAGGAATGAACTCAGACAGAGTTGGCACCACATATGATGTCAATACTTGGCCACTAATAGCTCATCTTGACACCCAGCATCAGTCTTTCACTCTAAAACATTTGTCTGCCCCTTTATGTAGCCATTTGGACAAGAATCTGCTAAAGATTTTCTGTCAGTACTAATGTATATATATTATAGTTTTGAGTCCATTAAAAAATAGAACTAACTTCTGTCACAAAGTGTGCATATTTGTCCTTATTTAACATTTGCTTGTCATCTTTTAAGTAATTTTGGCTGCACTCTTCTCCACATTTAAAGCTTTCTATATCTAGGAAAGTTGCTATGGGAACTCTTACTGCTACAGCACAATGGATGAGCAAGTTATCAAAGCTGTAAAGCTTTAATATTGGACTCCAAAATAAAGCAAGAAAAAAAGGGAGGGGACTAAGTGTTCTGAAACCCTTTGAAGAAAACAAAGAGGAGAAAAGAGGAGAGATGAAGGCTGAACAGATAGAAGAATGGTGCTGAAGTTAAAGAGAGGACACAGAGCCTGTTCATCTTTGTCACAGCAAAGCTGGACAGAGATAAGGCCAGTCATTACTCTTCAAAGCCCAGTGGTAACACTGTCACATCACTTCACCCTCCTTCTCCTCTATATCTTTCCCGAACCTTTTAACTTGTATGCATCAGCAGGGTACCAAAAAATGTAGAGGTCAAAGAGTGAAGTCGAACAGATTTACAACAGAGAGGAGGACAGTGAATCAATAAAGGGGACGCAAACAGATAAAACCAGAGTAAGAAGGAGCAAAGTAAAAAGTTAATTTTATTCCACCCAAACCACATTTTTATGGGTCTCTTTCAAAAAAAATTCACAAATTGAAAGCTAAAAAAAACACACAAAAAAAACAAACATGTTTGGTTGCCACTGTCATAAGTAGCATCTTACAGTATTTCTTCTTCTTACGACTTTTCTCTCTTCAGGGGTCTCCACAGCAAGTCATCCTCCATCTCAACCTCTATCTTCAGTGCAACTACCTCCATGTCCTCTAACTGCAGCCATATATCTCCTCTTTGTCTTTTTCCTGGCAGCTGCATTTCTAACATCCTTCTACCAATATACCCACTGTCCCTCCTCTGGACCTGTCCAAAACATCTCAGTCGGAACTCTAACTTTATCTACCAGTTGTTCAACCTCTGATGATCTCATTCCTAATCTTAGCCATTCTTGTCAACCTCAACTTCTTCATTTCTGCCACTTCCAGTTCTTTCTTCTGTCTTTTGGTCAATGCCCAATTCTCCAAACCATACAACATTGCTGGTCTCACCACTGTCGTAAACTTTTTGTTTGACCATTGTTGACACCCTTCTGTCACAAATCACTCTTGAAACTTTTCTCCATCCACTCCATCCTGCCTGGATTCTCTTTTTCACCTCTTTACCATATTCCTCATTTTCCTGAACAATGGGCCCCAAGTACTTGAAGTCCTGCAGCTTTGTGGCTTATGCTCCTTGTAGCCGTACTGTTCCACTGGCCTCCCTCTCATTCACACACATGTACTCTGTCTTACTACAGCTGATTTTCATTCCTCTTTTCAAGTGCATACATCCACCTCTCTAAGTTATTTCACACATGCTCTCACTACAAATCACGTCATCTGCAAACATAGTCCATGGGGATTCCTGACTGACCTACCGGTAATCTGTTAGTTGGTCCATCACTAGAGCAAACAAGAAGGGGCTCAGAGCCGATCCTTGATGCAATCCCACCTCCACCTTGAAGATATCTGTCACTCCTACAGCACATCTCTCCACTGTCCTGTTGTCCTCATACATGTCCTGTACCAGTCTAACATATTCTGCACTCCAGATTTCCTCATGCAATACTACACTTCCTCCTTTGGCACCCTCTCATATGCTTTTTCTAAATCCACAAACACACAATGGAGTTCTTTCTGATCCTCTCTGTATTTCTCCAGCAGCATCCTCAAAGCAAAGAAAGCATCTGTGGTGCTCTTTCTTTGTGTGAACCCATACTGCTGCTCACAGTCACCTCAAGTCTTGCTTTCACAGCTCTCTCCCATATCTTCATCTTGTGACTCACCAACTTAATTCCCCTGTATACAGTAGTTGCTACAACTTGGTACATCACCCTTGTTCTTCAAAATGAGCACCAGCACAATTCTCCATTCCTTAGGCATTTTCTCAACCTCAAATATGCCATTGAATATTTGAGTCAAAAACATCAATGCCATCTCAATTCAATTTAATTCAATTTAATTCAGTTTATTTATATAGTACTAAGTCACAACAGTAGTCATCTCAGGGCACTGAACAGAAACATTCATATATATATATATATATATATATATATATATATATATATATATATATATATATATATATATATATATATATATATATATATATATATATATATATATATATATATATATATATATATATATATATATTATATATATATATATATATATATATATATATATATATATATATATATATATATATATATATATATATATATATATATATATATATATATTATATATATATATATAATATATACAGTATATATATGAATGTTTATGTATATGTTAACACTATTTAACTGAGGATCAAGCTGCTTTGAATTTAACTCCATCGCAGATCTCTCATCTTGAGCAAGCATGAAGGCAACAGTGGAAAGGAAAAACTCCCTCATGAGGATGAAACCTTTAGCAGAACCAGGCTCAGGACGAGCGACCATCTGCTTTGATGAGAGAAAAAGGAAGGAGAAACCGATGGCACAATGGCAGGACAAGAATCACATGTTAAGATAGAAATACATGTAGTATAAAATGACAACTACCCGTATTCGTCGGTCTTTAATACGGTCCCGTGTATAATACGTTTTGACCAATTATTGCCAATAAACCAGAAAAAACCGTACATAATACGCTTCAGTGTTTAATACGCATCTATTATGCGTCACCGCTACGCGACGCGTCAGCGCCTCGTTTGCCCTGCTTAAAATGGCGGCCACAGAAGCGTCAGCACGGAAGGACTTTACAAGATTAAAACGGTAAAAACTATTATTTCTTTGCTGAGAAAAAATATATTTCTTAGCTGACGTTATAGCACAAGGGTTCCTGAGCTTAACCGTTCCTTAATCAATTCACGAAATGGTCAAATCTGCTGAATTTAAATTGTTTCGGTTTGACTTTTTCCAAACAGCCTCGGGGGCGCTACGAAAATAAATTATAAATAAATCGAATTTTATCTCAAATGTCTTCTACAGGTCAACAGTCTGTAAATTGAAGCCATATAATTACACTCTGTAAGCAGAAAAAATATCCACCGAGTGGTTTCTGAGCTGTTTATCTAAACAGTAGGTATCTGTTTAGCTAACACTAACAGCTAACATGCTAAAAGCAATTTTTTTTAGCTCTAAATATCTTCTGCAGCTAACAGGTTGTAAATGACCACCAAATAATTACACTCTGTAAGTTTCAAGAAAATCCGCGGTGTGGTTTATGAGTTATCTTGCAAAAAAAAAACGCTAACAACAACACAGCTAAATGGTAGCTACCTCCAGAGCAGGGAGCAGGGCAGCGACATTCAGTCCGAGCAGAGGAGGCTTTTTACAGACACATGATGGTCGGTGGACTCTCTGGAAGTGTCCGCTAGCGGACAAAAGTGGTACTGCGGGGGCGGCCGTGGCGTAGTGGTAATGGCAGTCGTCCCCTGATCGGAAGATTGGCGGTTCGAATCCCGGTTCCCCACACCATGTGTCGTTGTGTCCTTGGGCAAGACACTTAACCCCGAGTTGCTCCCGGTAGAACTGGAAAGCACCTTGCATGGTAGTCTGCCGCTACCGGTGTATGAATGTGTGTAGCATTCAATGTGTGTAGCACTTTGAGATTTTCACTAATGAAAAGTGCGTTATAAATTGAATTCATTATTATTATTTATTATTACTGCACCATTTTTAGGCCAAAATGAAAAACTGCGAATCAGAGCAGAAAATTGGTCTAAAAATATGGGAAAAAATCCATATTTTTTTCGCTCGGTATAATACGCTTCGGTGTATAATACGTAGGACATTCAAATTAGCAAAAAAACTGCGTATTATACCGACGAATACGGTATACAATTTTATCTATTAATTTAAGGTAATTTGTCCTCCAGTAGTCTAAGCCTACAGCAGCATAACAAGCCAACCCTAATTATATGAGTTATCAAAAAGGAAAGTCTTAAGCCCAGGCAAAGTTGGTTCCATAAGAGAGGAGCATGATAACTTAGAGATCTTCCTCCCATTCTGCTTTTGGAAACTCTAGGAACCGCAAGTAAGCCTGCAGTTTGAGAGCGAAGTGTTCTGTCAAGAAAATGTGGAACAATAAGATCTCAAATATGAGCTAGGCTCTTAAGAGTTTTGTAGGTTAGACATAGGATTTTGAATTCAATTTTGAATTTGACAGGGAGCCATTGGAGAGAAGCTAAAACTGGAGAGATATGATCTCTCCTACTAACGAGTTAAGACTCTGGCAGCAGCATTTTGGATCAACTGAAGACTTTTTAAAGAAGTATTTGGACACCCAGATAATAAACCATTGCAAATCTCTCCAAGACATTTCAAAACAACCAGTATATCATGAGCTCATACTATAGTTCCCCTTCTTCATTCTTTTCAGAGTTTTCCAAATATCATCCTCACTAATCTTTGCCTCTTCCTGGTCCACAGTTTCTATGACCTCTACTCTTCTTTTTCTTTCATTCTCTTCTTTCTTTGGCTCTTTCTTTTGGCTCCTCAAAGTACTCCTTCCATCTTCTTGTCACATTCTCCTCACTTGTTAGAACATTACCATTCTTATATTTAACAAACCTAACCTGTTTCACATCCTTTCCAGCCTCATTCCTCTGTCTTGCCAAATGGTACAAGTCCTTCTCAGTCACTTTAGTGTTCAGCCTCCCATACAACTCATACAGCTTCTGCTTTGCCTTTGCTACATCTTTGCTCTACATTGCATCTCCTTATATTCTTGACTCATCTCTTCAGTCATATTACTGTCATATTTATTTTTGCCTGCCTTTTTCTTTGAATAGTTTCCTGCAATTCACTATTCCACCACCAGGTTTCCATCCATCCATCCATCCATCCATTATCTTTACCAGTTTCTTCCTTTTCGGGTCGCGGGGGTCAGTGGAGCCCATATCCAGACATCATTATACGAGAGGCAGGGTACACCCTGGACAGGTCGGAAATCCATCACAGGGCCACAT
>JBBPBX010013893.1:0-19249 GCA_038048925.1 Garcialebias charrua | reverse complement strand
TTTAGAGGAGTAAATCATAATAGAACAACAGTTATTGTGTCTTGCAGTTTTAATGCATGGAGTCAGCAGAGGACGAAGCCATCACTTGACTTTTGGCAAAAAAAACAAAAGAAAAGTCCAGATCAGGGATGAAGAAGGGGAATTTAATACATTTGTGTCACATACAAAACATTCTTCCATGTGTCGCGACGCAGTCTCCACGACCACAGCGGCGTAGACAGCTGCAGGCTCTGGCATGAAGAGCGTGAAGGCTGTCGGGTGAGGTCCCCACCCGACCTGTCAATCAATTCAGTAGCGCCCACGGCGCGCGCACTAGCCTTGCAGAGTTTCAAAAAATCAGAGGTGCGCGACGCGCAGGGCCTACGCGCAGGGGCGGGGGCGGTGATATTGCGTCACTTTTGGCGCGCGCACCCTCGCGCGCTGCGTGACGCCTCGAATATAAATCTATCTTGACAGTCCCCTGTCTTCCTCAGGTTTTCTCTTCTATGCAACATGTAGTCCACCTGCATACTCCTGTATTCATTTGTATAGGTCACTCTACGTTATTCCGTCTTTTGGAAATAAATGTTGACTACAGCTATTTCTCTTCTCTTGGCAAAATCCACCACCATCGTCCTTCCTGGTTTCTTTCCTTGACACTAAACCTACCCATCACTTCCTCATCCCCTCTGTTTCCTTCACCAACATGTCAATTCAGGTATGTTCGATCACTCCTCTCTCCTCCCTGGGAATCCTCTCCATCTCGTCATCCAGATCCTTCTAAAATGTATCTTTCTCCTCTACATCACATCCAACCTGAGGAGCATAACCACTGACAACATTTAGCATCACATCTACTACTTCTACCTTCAGACACATCATCCTATCTGATACTATTTTCACCTATACTACAATGTTTACCAACTCCTCCTTCAGGACCACCCCTACTCCATTTCTCTTTCTATCCACACCATGGTAAAACAGTTTAAACCTGCCCCAGTGCTGAAAGTCTTGCTGCCCATCCACTTGGTCTTTTGGACACATAAAACATCTACCTTTCTTCTCTGCATCATGTCAGCCAGCTCTCTACCTTTGCCTGTCATTGTCCCAACATTTAGAGTTGCCCCCTCAGTTCTACATTCTTGACTTTCTTCTTCTCTCTTTTGCCCCTTTTCCACTCGCTCGGCCCAGAGCGGATCAGTCTGGTCCGGTCTGGTTCAGTTCGGATCGGCTCACATGTAGGTTTGTCTCCATTCACTACTGTAGCCCTTCTGTGGGCGGGGTGTAGAATCTCACTCGTCCTACCACGTGGTGGCGGTAGTGTTACCTCAAGCTATTTACTAGCCACCACTAAACGTTAGAAGAAGAACACCCTGCAGGACCTTGTCTCACCACCTGTTGGCGGTAATGTCCCTTGAGCTATTTAATGCTCTAATCTTACTTTATTGCCTTTTCAGCTTGTTTTAAACCCATGTGTTTTCCATTTTGTTTCTTTATAATAAAGATTATTCTCATATATGCACAAGGTTCCTGTTAACATTGCTTAACACATCGATCGCACTGCCCTGTAATCAGTTAAACTATTTTTACAGTAAGGTACAGATTAGGAATTAATTAGGTTTCAATTGGCCCTGTAATATTAAAGGTTAGTATTTCATTAAATTTAAACGGTAATATTTTGTCAGGGATAATTCAAAGTCAAATGCAAATGGATAATTTGGTTTAAACTGTCCCTTAAACATTAAAAGCGTGTTTCTTTAAACGTAAAAACAAAGTATTAATAATTAAATGTTTGTTGATCAGGAAACTCGTTTGGGCATCCAAGAACAGCTTCATCGGGGTTGATGTTGACGTCTGTGCATCCTTGGAAAAGCTGCTGCACCCATGACCCAACATCAGGAAGGATGGATGGATGGATGGGTTCATGTTGATGTCTGTGCATCCTGGCAAAAGCTGCTGCACTACCCATGACACGACATCAGGAAGGATGGATGGATGGATGGAGGGCTGTTCAAATCTAATAATCTTTTTCTTATGATTCTTTAAAGGTCAAATGCAAATGGAAAATATTCTTAACTTCCAGTATGTTTTTAAACAAACACTATACTGTACACACTTAACATTGTAAAATATGTTTAGGAAATTATTGTTCAATGACACCACTTAAGAAAAAAAATGTTTATTATGAAAACTAAGAAGTGAAAAAAGCACAAAAATAAATACTGCATCCACCTAAATGATTTTTTTCCCGTTGTCTCATGGGCTTCCTCCAGAAGACACAAGTTGATAAATTCTGGTGTTGACTTCTTCCTCTTAACTGTAAAAAAAGAAAAACATGGTTACCGGTAATTCAGTCTAGAAACGGTTTTATATGTATATATATTTTACAAGATATATATATAAGATACAAATATCAAATATCTCAGAAACCACAAAGCAGATATTTTTCAAACTAACACAGTGTAATCACAAGATGTTCATGTACACACTGTAAGCTGTTGGAGTTATTTGAATTAAAATTCGATTTTTTATAGACATAAGTGTGTCGACCTAGCTTATATTTTTTGTACTAGTATTTAACACACATCTTATATCTCAGAAACCACAAAGCAGATATTTTTCAAACTAACACAGTGTATGCTGGTGAAGATTCTCAGTCGTCCAGGACATGATAAATAAATAAAAGGCGTTCAATACAGAACAACTGGACTTTATTTGTAACAGAAGACGTTTCGCTCATCATCCAATTGAGAAAGCTCATCGGATGATGAGCGAAACGTCTTCTGTTACAAATAAAGTCCAGTTGTTCTGTATTGAACGCCTTTTTTTGATTTAACACAGTGTAATCACAAGATGTTCATGTACACACTGTAAGCTGTTGGAGTTATTTGAATTAAAATTATATTTTTTTACAATTTATTTTCGTAGCACATGTGACAGGTTTGGAAGTAGTCAAAACAAATCAATTTAAATCCAGCAGATTTGACCACAACGTGACATTATTAAGGAATTGTTCACCTGAGGAACTCTCGTGATATAAAGCCAGCTATGAAATATATATTTTTAAGCTTTTATTTAGCTACATTTAAAAGAACGCCGATCGACTGCACCCGCGCGTGCATGTGACGTGCACGTGTCGACCTACTTTGTTAAATCCAGCTGATTTGACCACAACGTGAAATTAAGGACCTGTTCAGCTCAAGCACCCTCTTGATATAACGTCAGCTATGAAGTATATTTTTTAAAGCGTTTATTTAGCTACATTATATAGAAATAAAGCCGGCTCACGTGCACGCGCGCGTGCACATGGCAAAACTACTTTTTTAAATCCTGCCGTTTTGACCACTACGTGAATTTATTAAGGAATAGTTCAGCTTAAGACACATCTTTGCTATAATTTTAAATACAAATAATTGTTTTTACCGTGTTAATCTTGTAAAGTCCTTCGGTGTTTGCTCCCTCGCGGCAGCCACTTCCTCAAACTCAGTCCAGCCTCCTCCCCACGGCGCGCTTCCAGCCGGCCTCAACCCTGCTATGAAATCAGTCCGGAATCTTGGCGCGGCGCAGCGCATATGTGAGGTGGAAATGGTGTCCAACGCGCGTTTGGCACGCAACGTCACAACCGACCCGCGCCACCAAGTGGAAAAGGGGCATTTGTCTCCTGACACGTTTTCTTCCTTGTGGTCTTTAACTAACAGTAGCACAATTTCCATCAGCACCCTGTTTGTCAACAGCACCGGTGGAGGTCATTGTTAACCCAGGCCTAAGCCATTCCAGTATGGTGTTGCTTAGATGAACTTGCATATTAGTTTTGGCAACAGTGTTTTACATCAGATGCCCTTCCTGACACAGCCCTCACCATTTACAAGGGCTTGGAACCACCACAGAACTGGTTTCTGCTCTCTAATGGCTGGTTTATCTGCTTGTAACATATTTTTATTATTCTGTTTCTGTCCAATTAAGGGAAAAACAATACCAGTCATTTGTTCGTCAGCTCTTAGTTAATGATGATAACTTTGTTCCCTTAACCTATAGCTAACTTTGTTAAAACCTTTAAGTTTGCTCCAATGGTATGGCATAGTTTAGCTGTGAAACGTGTTGTTTTATGTGTTTTATGGTTTGTTCAACATGTGTTTATTGTTTGTTGAACCAGCTTGCATGTGCATGACTGTGTGTGTGCGTACCAGTGGAAAGGCTTTTTTCTCATTCAATAGGTTGGTAATAAGGTTTTAGTCTGGCAATATGCTACAGCTGATAAACACAAAGGCCAAAAATCCAAACAAATATTAGTCCAGGTTTCACAAAAGGCTCAGGCAAATGAAAGAATGTGTACAGTAAGCCTGTGTCTGTTTCAGGCTCAGTTTATTGTGCACACATATACCGGGGTGATTTGTAAATACAATTTGTAATCAACGTGGATAAACAAAAACAACATTATTGAGCGACTGAAATTTTTTGTTTGTTTCATACATAGTTTGCTAAGACTCTCTAGAAGCCTAACGGTGCTTCACATTTACTGGTGTGTGTGAAAACTGATCAATACAATTGAATCAAATGAACTAAAGCAACTACATTTGCTCAGCTTTTCCCCACAAAAAATGCATCTGGAGAATTTGTGCATGCATTAAGATTTGTGAATTTTTGTGAACCTGGGGCCTCATGTATCAACCGTGCGTGCGCACAAAAACATTGCGCACGTCACTTTCCACGCAAAACCCCGTATGTATCAAAACTGAACTGAACGTGAATATATGCGCATCCAGGTACATATCCACGCAAGCTCCCGAGCAGGCGTACGCACGTTTCTGTGGTTCTTGTTCCTTTGGCGACACTTACAGGTGTTTCAGAGAAACTGAAGCCCCACAGTCTGTGGTTGACTTTAAGAGCGGCTTGAAGACCTTTCTTTTCAACCGAGCATACTTTACTCCTCATGATTCTACTTTTGATCTTAGCTGATACTGTTGTTGATTTTAATTGTTTTATTATTTGTCTTATTGACATTCAAATATGTTGCACCTTGTAGCACTTTGAGATTTCCATTAATGAAAAGTGCGTTATAAATTGAATTCATTATTATTATTATTATTATTATTATTATTATTATTATTAACTGTTCATGATGTGAAAATGATTAATATTCCCTCCAAACACACGATTAACAAGTATTACATCCACATGACGCAGTGAAATAAAGGACGCGCAAAGTTGTGCCAAAAATAAATTTAACAGGAACGGATTCATTCAGCCTTACTGGAGAATATAATAAATAGTGTAACACGCAGAGCATTTATTTAGAAACAGATATAATTTTCTGATCTAGGATATGGCTTATCAGCCGTTTTCAGAAATAATCATTTTTCAGTTTGGCACTGCTGCTGCGCTCTGGGGAGCCGTGCATCACGCGTGCATACAGAAGCAGCGGTCAAACTGTTCCACAGAGGGAGCTGCAGGTCGATCGGGACTGTGCAGTCCAGTCCACACAAAGCCGGATCATGTCCAATGGAATGTCTCATCCATATGATTCCAAAGGCTGAGTGGTCGCGCTTGGAGCGCGCCGCGCGCACCCTCACCGGTGTCGACACGGCAGCTGGAGGTGTTTCATTATCTGCGTTTATTGTAGATTTCTCCAAAATGACACGTGAAAGTACACCTTATATAACTTGTAGGAGAGTAAAAGCTTCACAGACAGACTGCGCACAGGGCTGCGGGGCGCGCGCTGCGTCTGGAGACTCCAACATCACGTGATGTCATGAAATGTCTCCAAGACGCACAGACTCGTTTCTTCACATCATCTACATAAACAAAGATCTATGTTCTAGCAAACATCCAAGTAAGTTCCTCTGTGTTTACAGTAATAATGGTAATAAACTCGTGCGCAAAGTTAATATTTCCACACAGAATGAATGAATGAGCCGGTTCGCGCACCACAGCAGGGTGCGCATACCGACACACAATCACTCGTTCTTTGCATGATGAACACATTTTATTACTATTCTTACTTAGGATGTTTGTCCTCACTCATATTATATTGAATTCATTATTTTCCTGAATCTAGAAATCATTTCTGATCGCGCAGGGATCAAACAAACATGTCCTTCACACATGCAGGAAGTAATTTGCATCTGTTTAACATATGTAAATGTAGGCGTGTCAGGGGAGGTGTCTCACGTGCGCTCAGTTCCACGTCAATTGTGATGTACAAAAGGAATGTGCGTGGATTCAGGTGTACGCACAGTTTGATAAATCTGGATCTTTTTGTGCGTAGACACTTTTCTGGATTTCACCGTACGTCACTTTTCAGTAGGAAATCCACGCAGGTTTTTGATACATGAGGCCCCTGGTTACTGTTTCAGACGTGCAGTGTTGGCATGATTTTATTGTTTTGCAATTTTCTCTAACCTGGTATTCCATCCAAGTGTATACTCAAACCATACTGATACTTCAAGCTTTGATGGTTTTGTTAAAGGTGCAGTCTGCAGTTTTTGTAGTGCAGTCTGTAAGTTTTCTAAAAATATATTTTTAACATATTTCTTCACTTTGTCACTATCTCCTGACAGACTGATGTTAGACAAAGTAATCTTTGAAAAAACTATAGTCCCCTTGCTTCTCCAGGTGTTACTAAAAGCATTTCTAAAAAGCCACAGTGACCCGCCGTTAACCAGCCAATAAAAACAGAGTTTGTAACCAGCCAATAAAAACAGAGCTTGAATTTGAATCAGCCAATAAAAACAGAGCTTGAATTTGAATTTCAGCAGAGCAAGGGGGAGCAGAGCCATATATGGTTCTGAGGGGGAGGGATCAGAATGCTTTGCCTGTTGAAATTTTTTCTAAGTGCTGCGTTCTACAGAAACTGCAGACTGCACCTTTAAAAATCCTAATTTCATTCAATTTGTATTTCGCAATAGTCTGAAACATGCAAACTGCCTAAGAAGAAGTGCTTTCTGGATGTGACTGGGCCTCTGTAGAAGTGAATTACTTTGTATAATTCTCATTAATACCAGAAGCAAAATACTGTACTCCTTGACTGATATTTGCACGTATACCTTCACAGCTGGTCCACAGAAATGTGGGGTCTCTGTTGTCAAAAGTCTCTTAAAAACAGATTTTTTTTTCTGCATTGTGGTACGGACATTTCCATCTCAGTCATTTAATTGTGCTCCACTTTCAGGAAATCAATGATTAACCAAATTATAACCAATACATTTGCACCTTAAAGATCAATAAGCCATAAAACTGGTAATCACAAAAATCTGCACTGAAGCACACATAAAATGTACTGAGGAAAGATTTAAAGCACTTAAGATGCTCATGTTTTCATACCTTGCATGCCATGATGGGGTCATAAAACTAAAAGAGACATATACAACTAAAACAGTCAAAAGTTGTTTCATAGGTAATATTTGTACAGTCCCAAAACTGAATCATTTTGTGGACCCTAACCTTTAAATAAAAATGTGTTTGAGCTGCTAGAGCACTGCAGTAACACAGCATGGTTGTTTCCTGTCTGAAATACTTATGTCATCCAACCATACATGACTATTTTTGGTATCTTTCTTTCCCTTTTTATGTCTCAACAAACACATTCCAGGCAAAGCATAATAAAGCAATTCCTCTCTCTGAAAAAAAGCTACTGCCAGCCTACAAAAAGCAGAGCTGTTGTGCTGGTTTGTAGCCTCCAGGAATCTGTGTGTTAGTATGTTAGCTTGGGCAGCTTGCTCCCTGTGCTGCTACTGTAGGCTCGCAAAAAGACTGAACTCTAATGTAAGTCAGTGGAGCATACAGGACACACACACACAGTGATAGATTTTCTGGGGCAGAGTAAATGTATTAAGACAGGGAAAAGACTGAAAACAAGAACGTTGTTAGTTACAGGTGGGAAACCGATCCTTGGACTACACTTAACACACACATTCTTAATGCATCATTAGCTTATGCAACAATGCGCTGGCATAATAGGTTTTGAGCCACAAGCTCCAAACATCGGTGCATTCATACCTTGACGGATACGGTCTGGCAAGTAATAACTCACAATGAATGGTGTAGACGTATTTGATGCTGCTATGAGCCATTTCAGCTAATGATTTATTTCTGTATGCAACTATTTCAACAGCCATTATTGATCTCTGTCTGAGGCCACATAAAGAGTGCTGGCCGTGTGTGACAGCCAACAAATACAAAGGTGCTTGTGTTTTTCCATGCCTGATAAATGTGATGAGAAAACGAGTATGTTTGGTGACCATAAAGTGCATGTTTAAACCCCCAAATCCTCTTTAGAAAAACAATATCCATAAAGAGATGGCAAAAAGTAAAGCTGGACAATTTCCAAAAGGACACTTTAAATTCCTTAACCTTGTTTTTAGAAAGTGCGGATCAGTATTATCTTAGTTGAAAGAACTAAAACCTTAGCTTCAACAATGAATCAATAGTGAGACAAAAAGCTCTCGAAATCCAAAAAACAACAACAAATTATGATCCAACATCTGTACATGTGTGTACCGAGTTTATCTTTATGCGCATTATCAGATCTGATTACGTCAGCATGTTTTGGATGTTCTCAGTGGTCTCAGCTGCCTGTAATTAGAGTGTACGCAATGAGTGTAAGAATAGTGATCCCAAAGGGACTTAAGTGACAATGTTAAACTGGCACAGAAAACCTTTACAATCCCACAAATACAAATTTGCACAGCTTAACTATCTAGGCATTTGGTTGTGGTTTAAAATAACTTTTTTGTGAGGAATGAAAAAGGAAAAAGCTAAGTAGAGAGTTTCACCAAAGACTGTACAGTGTCTATCCAGCTTCCTTTCTGAAGCGCATGCAACACAGAGGTCTACGGAGAATTCACAATAAAATGCAGTGACCCTGAAAAAACATTTAGCAGAAATGAATCAAACAGCATTTTTGCATACAGGCTGAGGGTTACCAAACAACACCTAAATGCTACAAAACACACTAGCTTTTCAAATAGACACCATGATCAGTCTTTCTATTGTTAAAGTTTCTGCATTACAACAGACTCGTGATAAATCTCAGTTCTTTACTAGACAGGACGAGCGATGTGGGATTCATCACATCAACCAGCAACATAAGAGCCTGAACTGTACCTGCTGCTCTCTTGAGGAGAATATCATAGATCACCAAGGCGTTGCACAGCTTTAGGTCTCCCCTGCTAGTTGGTACCATCTTTGTCAGTGTCATTTCCTTGGAAATTGAGGTGAGGGTTCACTAGTTCCTCCTTTCATAGTACAGACAGCAACAACACAGGGACGGAGCCTTGTGTAGGTCTGGTGTCGACCTCATCACACTGACATCCGTAATCATCATGAATGTCCACTGCTTGGGGTAATGCAGGTTAAAATACCACAAAGCAAAAGCCTGACTAATCATGATTGATGTCATTTCCCATTCTCTGATGAATGGGTAATGGTCAACCGGCAACGAGAGATTCAATCTCTGAGGAAACATGCGGTGTGTGTGTGAGAGTGTGTGAGGGCTTGCGTACAGTGGCTGGCAGGCTGCTTGGGCACCATCTCCTGCAGGAGTCTCTCACCCATCCTATTCATTTTTCACTGCTGACCAGAAGAAGGAACAAGATTTAATATTTGGGAGATAAATTGCTTCCCCGTTTAAATGTCTCACTCATAGGAGGAACAGCAGAGCTCAGAGGAGGCACAGCGCCAGACAGTCCAGGTAGTTCACTGGCCAACACACACACACACACACATTCCTGCACCCCTTCCACACACACATACACACATACACACAATAATATGTCCTACAGGTTTGAGCCCTGGACATTTCTCCATTTCATAATGACATTTTTGAATATTGTGACATTTAGGCCTATACGAACAATATTATTATTGATACATGCTATTATTTTTCTTGATTAATTTAGGGTCAGCTGTGGCTGAGAGGTTAGAGCAGCCGTCCTCCAATGGGAGAGTTGGGGGTTCGATTCTACCAGCAGTCACATGTTGAATTGTCCCTGGGCAAGACACTGAATCCCTCATTGCCTCTGATGTGTGTCCCACCGGTGTATGAATGTGATCTAAAGCTCTGATTAGTCTCTATAGATTGACTTGCTTGATGATCTTTGTAGAGATGTAGTAGAGTGCTGCATGAATGTGTGTGTGGAGGTAAATGAGGGCACAGAGTGTGTTGTAAAGGGCTTTGAATATCTTGATTAGATAGAAAGGTGCAATATAAGTACAGTCCATTTACCACAAATCTATTAGTTTCACTTTACAAAACATAAAAAGTAGGAATTAAACTACATTTTATTAATTCATTCACTTGACCTCCTAAAATATCAATTACATTAAAGATCTAGCGTTCTTTGAAAGAATGCATATGGTCTATGCCAGAGGTGGGACCAAGTCACTGTGCTGCAAGTCCGAGTCAAGTCTCAAGTCTTTGACCTCAAGTCTTAGTCAAGTCTCAAGTCAAGACGGTCCAAGTCAAGTCTCAAGTCAAGACAGGCAAAAGTCGAGTCAAGTCTCAAGTCAGGAACTTTTAATTTCAAGTCATTTCGAGTCGTTCTCTCCCCCCCACTTTTTAAATCATTTGCAATTATACATAAAATGTAAATAATAGACCATTTGTTCTTTTTAAAATCTGTATTTATCTCAAATGATAGAACATGTGCAGCTGAACACAACGTATAAAAACATTTTTAAATTGGACCTCTTTATTCCACAGTTCTGTTAACGTAGCCCGGAGTACACATGCTAACACGAAGTTAGCTAAAGTCAACTATCTCACAGCAAAAGAAAAGTGCTACCTACCGATCTTTGTGAAGCTTCAAATGCTGGACAAAGTTGGATGTTGTGGAATCTCCATTCGATATTTTCTTATTGCATGTTTTACAAGTTGCAGTTCATTTTTTATTTGAATGTTCATAACCTATGTACCCAAAATAAATTACTTGTGGAAGCATATTGGAGCGCTGATTTCGTCTTTAGTTCCCTCAGCCCTGTAGCCTTGCCTTGTTTTTTTCAAATGTCTAAATCCTTTTAATTTGATTGGTTGTGATGCAGCTACGCACACACATACATACGGAGTGTGGAAAAACAGATGCCCGGTCTGCGCCTGACTGTTAATACGGAATGTGTTAATACGTGTTTTACATTTTTGACTTGACTAAAATATCAAGTATTTTCAAGTAAACAGCTTCAAGTCAAGTCAAGTCCCAAGTCAATGGCGTGCAAGTCAAAGTCAAGTCGAGTCTTTCGGCATTTTTTCAAGTCAAGTCGTGATTTTAATTACTCGAGTCTGACTCGAGTCCAAGTCATGTGACTCGAGTCCCCACCTCTGCTCTACGCTTGTACAGTATATATGTATCATGCCTCCTACATTTAGATGCAGCCACACACCAAAATGGAAGTTGGCACTTCACTTATTTTCCAAGGTATCATGCTCACAACATGGATGGACATTTACGGCGGCAGCCATCTTGGATTCTGACATGGCAACACATTTTTTTAAAGGAGCATTTAGATGCCTAGTAGCCACACACCGAAATGGAAGTTGTTATTTCACTTATTTCTCAGGTTATCATGCTCATAACATGCATGGACAGACAGACAGAGGGTATTTCTATCCCCATCTTTTTAACTCCACAACAGGGGACAAAAATACTTGCAGGAATTTTTTTTCTTTAATCAACTTTGCTGAACCTTTACAACTTCACTACCAGTGCAGAAGTTACCAACTATTATGCAGCAACTAAACCCTTACAGACTGATTCATTTTCTAAGCAGCCTATTTCAATTTTGACCACTGATCATCACTGATTATTCTCTCCAGAGAATGTCCAGAGCTGTGACGCCTGCTGTTTTTGTGCTTATTGATTATTCTGTGAGGTGAATGTTGATATGCAGAACGGAACGGACAAATCAATGGCAATAAAACCCAATACACTCACAAATGCACTCACAGATGTGTTACTATGACAATATAAAGTTCTACACTGCGGTCTCATGCTAATGAATCCCACCGAAACCCAAGCGCTCGCAGTTAAGTCTCATTGCTTCACACTGACTGTTGTGAGTGCTGAAGGGCTCCCTTGTGTGTCCCCCTCCTATCCGTGTGCTCTTCCCTTCTTCCTCTTCCATCTTTCCTCATTCTGTTCATTTCCAGCTCTTTAAGTTACAGCCAGCGCACAGATGAAGCTCACGCCCCATCATTAACAGACTCTCGAAGCAGCCTACACCCAAAATACAAAGAGTGGGTCTTTTATGTGCTGTTCCGATTGATGGACGGTCTAATTCTCTATTAATGGAGGCAACGCAGCCTCATTGCTCATTAAAAATGAATGGAGACAAGCTCTCAGCTCTGAGAATTACACACACACACAGAGACACACACACCTGGACACAGCACACCCTGTTATACTAACAGTGGGTTATTCAGAGGGACAAATGGAGACAGACAGGAGCAGACACACACAATAACAAGGAGTCATCAACACAGCAGGAATGCAGGAATTAGTCTGGAAAAGAAAAAATAAGACTTGGCTCGGTGTAGTGACAATCACATTGGAGCACTGCAGAGAAATCGAGTCATTTTAGGCAATCAAAGCAGCAAGAGTCATTTAATAAAAGAAAACGATTAATAGTGGGCTAAACTAAAGAAAACAACAAGCACTGCCTATTTTTTAAACTATTTTTGCTGTAACACAAAGAAAAAAACAATACTAAAAAAATGTATTAAAAGAAAATCTGCATTCCTTGGAAGATCTCCCACCACTCTTCATGTCAGTGTTTCAGACTAAGATAATCTTATAGGAATGAAGAGATGAAATTGTAGCCATTTTAGTTAAAGGTTAACTATGTAGTTTCTGCAGGCCGCTTGGACTTAGAAAAATTTCCATAATGTAAAAGCATTCTGCTCCCTCCCCTCAGAGCCATATATGACTCTGAGGGGGAGCCAGACAGTCCGTTCTCTGTTGAACTTGAGTTCTGCTCCGCCCCCTGCTGTGTGTCTGCTCGGAGCGCTTCAACATTCTGTGATTCTATGTTAAAAAAAACGTTTTAAAAATATAATAAAACCATAGAGCACTTGTCCAACAACACAAAATCCAGCAGAAATCATCAGAGCTTCACGAAGCCACGTTGGACATGATTTAATTCGCTCGTGACTTCCTCATGTCTGTCAGTCGATGTCTGGTATGTCTGGAATGCTCCGCCCCCACTACATGTCCTGTCTCTGCGCTCCGAAGTTATGTGATTATATGATAATATAATGTCCTAAAAAATATAATAAAACCATGAATCACTCGTCCAACAACACAAAAAGACCCTGCAATCAGCAGAGCTTCACCAGCCACTTTGGACATGATTTAATTCGCTCGTGAGTCGTGACAAATCCATTTCCTCATTCCTGTGAGTGGAGGATGAAGCGATCACTTGACTTTTGGCAAAAAAACAAAATAAAAGTCCAGCTCTGGGATGAAGAAGGGATATTTAATACATTTGTGTCACATACAAAACAGTCCTGCATCGCTTTGCAATCCTTTGAATGAGAACGAGCCGCGGCGCTGAGGCTGTGACAGGCGGGGGCGTGGGTTGGGGCGTGACAAACAACTCTGTTTTTATTGGCTGGTCAGTGTCCGGGTCACTCTGTGTTTTCAGTGTTTTTATAAATGCTGATAGAGAAGCAAGGGGACTATAGTTTTTTTCAGAGATTACTTTGTCTAACATCAGTCTGTCAGTAGATAGTGACAGAGTGAAGAAATATGTTAAAAATATATTGTTTGAAAAGTTACAGACTACATTACAAAGTTACATAGTTCAGCTTTAAACATTTAAAATGCAAATGTGATAAATATTATGTAATATTGTTACATCTTGTATTTTTAGGTAACGCTTGGAGTATGTGTTGTAAATGACTGTCAGCTATCACAGCATGGAATTTAGCTCAATGTTTGTAAAGTTCACAGGTTTCTGTAGTCTCTGGTGTGGAGGCCATCTTGCATTGGATTGACTTCCAGAGTTAATCAGCTGTAGATGCAGATGAACATCCAATTATTACTCTGTGGCAGTTTCACTGAAATCAATGATTAATGAGATATTTTGCCAACAAACATATTGACTCCTACAATTATTGCCAAATTTTGCAGCAAAGATGTCACACTATGTTTTGTTCTCAGAGAACGTGTTGGACCTCTCTTTCAGCCACACATAATTTTTGCCCAGTATCTATAAAAACTAAGTTATAGCTATTTATGTGTTTTCTCTGGTCAGTTGGCTGTGGCCACCAGTTTGAATATCCAAAGTTAATCACTTGCATAAGCTCATCCAACGATTACTTTCTAAAACTTTCAATAAAATGTTCAATGATTAAGGAGATATTTGGCCTTGCAGCACAAGCATGAACAAACACAGGCAAAAAGATTATCGCTCCGCCTTCGCCTCTGGCAGCAAAAAGTCCACACGAGAGTGCATGGCAACAACAACGAGGCGCGTAAATGACGCAAATATAATTAGTTAAAGATAAATGGAGTGAATGTGACGACTGAAGGTTAATGACGGTTGTCTTAGTAAAAAAAAAAAAAAAAAACTGTATGTGGGTGAAGCCATTATGCTAAATCAGGCAGGTGATTAACTAAAATGCCTAATTAATTCTAATGAAAGACAAATGCAAATAAATGAGGCCATAGGTTTGAAATAATGACAGCAGGACATAAAATGACAGATCAAGGGTGCGATGTATAAAACAGAGTGCTGATCCGTCAGGGTCTGCTGGAGTATAGCACACTGCAGCGCGCGTTCAGCCGTGCAAATGCGTCTGTTTGTTCAGTTACAGCTAATTTATGTTTACACAGGAAAGCAGAAAGTAACCTAAACAGGGCCAAAAAGCCCCCAGGGCCAAAGCTATTAAGTAAAGCAGCCGTTTTTATTGATCGACTATGATATTAAAACTGCAGCCGCCATCAAGACCCCCTGTTTAACTTTGCTCACATTAGAGGAGGAGACAGAGTGATAAATTGCACTGGGACGTCCGCTCCTGATGCGTGCGACCGCCTTCCCACATGACACACTTCCACATAAGCAGGACCGTTCTCCCTGGTTGAAAGTGCTGAGCTGGAACTTCTGCTGAATCACAATTAAACAAGCAATCTGCTCAGAGTCTCCAAAAAATAAATCAGCTCATCAAAAGCATTTCAACAAACTGATTTTTCCCCCCCCAAGAGCAATTTATCAGCGCTCGTGCATGGGTAATAAAGAACCAAACTAAACAGGAGATGTTCTTTTTATTTTCAATTATGGTTTTGTAGCTCGACCAGTGGGTTGCTGTAATGAGAAATTATTCATGAAAGTAGAAAATTGGAGTTGTGAAAGAGACAGCTGTGAGTCTGTACACAAAAACTGAAATGGTGTGTACAACACAACATGTTTAGCTAAATATGTAGAAAACATGACACAACAGTCTGGGACAGTCTGTCTAAAGTAATAATTACTGAAGAAAATTAAAATAACTCGTTTAGATTGAGAAAAACAGAAGATGAAGATAACAGCAGTAACAAGATGACGACTGAACACTGGCCGCAAATGCTGCACAACTCCCGCGGCGACAACAAATCAAACCAACCATTTAGACTTCAGTTCCATCAACATGTTAAAGTAAGAATGCTAATTTGCTTTTCAGGTCAAGTCCAACATTTTTGTGTCATCCACTGTGATCGTGCAGCTAAACATGTTCCATCTGCTACTCAAGAGGGGGGTTCTCTGTGCAGGCTGGCATCAGGAAGCGTTCTGTCCACTAATGCACACAGTCTGCGCACTTTCCTCTTCATGTGCCAGGTACTGTATACAATTTTCCAGTCTCATAATGATCCGGCAAAAAAAAAAAAACGGACATCTTGTCTATGTTTTTTATTTTTTTATTGGAATATTGAAAAACACGGTTTTATCTGAGCAGGGTCGTAAAATCTAAATTGCTGTCTAATGGTAAATGCCTAAGCACACACTATGTGATGAGTAAAAGAATGACTCTCATGGTGCTGGAAGCCTGCAATAATGAGTTAAAACACCGCCAATGGATAATAACACTTTGTGCACCGTTATCTATAAAACTACACACATTTTGTGGGAGCAGAAATAGTCACGACAGCACAGTAGACTTCTTTCCTGTGTTCGAGCTGTCTCTTCAAATTAAACCTGTTACTTTGTTTAGTCCAACGTGTGCGTCCTTGTTTCTGTCAGGTGACATGTGACAGACAGCCAAGTGGGAAAATGTGGAAAAGAAAAATTAAAGAAAAGGAAAAACGAGAACGAATTGCATGACAGAAATATTTGCTAATGCATGGCCCAATAAACAATTCATATGACTATGAAAGATTTTGACTAGTGTTTTACTGACAAAAGTAAAAAAAAAAAAATACAGAATGCATGCCTAGAGCAAATGATGCTTGCACACGCTGGGTTGAATGTAATTATATGTCATATTGATGGTTTAGGTCAGGGGTCTGCAACCTTTATGATCAAAAGAGCCATTTCTGCTCCTTTGCACACACACACAAAAAAATATCTATGGAGCTGCAAAGCCTTCTAAAACTGTGATTATCAACTGGTGGCTCATGGGCTACTTCAAGCCTGTTGGAGGGGGATTTTCCAGCCAGTAGATATGATATTATGAAACTAGAATATCAAATTATTAATAATATTTTTATATTTTGGGCAAACAAAAAGACTGGATTTATGTAAAGAAGAAAAAAATATATACAGTATTACCAATTTTATAAAAATCCAAACACAATTATGCAAACGGTGAGTTTTATTTTTAATTGTGGAAACAATTCATAAAGTATCCTATTATGAAGTAATAAAGCATAAAGTTAAAAATTAGGCCAGTTTGTTGAATACATATCTGTAATTGAGTTTTAAAATGAAAATAAATACCGGTACTTCCATTTACTTTGCTTTTTTACTTAAAGCCCCACTGACATGATTTTTTAATTTTCATAAAATTGCTCAACATATATATCTTTTATCATTTAAATATGTTCATTTTTGAAGAAAAAAAAAGATAAATCACTTTAATTTTGCTTTAAAAGTGATTTTGAACTTCAAGCCGTGTTTAATCATGGGAAATCCGATTACACGCGAACGCACCATCTGTGACGTAGTGAGAGGCAGAGCTCTGGGCTTGTCACAGTGCGCGGGTGTGAGCAGCTCGACATGAAGGTAAGTCTCATACAGAATCAGACCTAAATTAGATCCTGTTGTTTCTTGTTCCATCACCCAAACTATTTTCTGCTTCCCAAAATGAAGACAGTAGCTCAAATCTTCACATAGATTGCTAAATTCGTCGGGTTTTAAATTGTCCGCTATTAAAGAGACCAGAGCCCTCTGCCTCTCACTACGTCATATACGTCTATATACGTCATATATATATAAATATATATATATTTTTTTTAAAGCAATTTTATGAATAGTAAAAAAATCATCTCAGTGGACCTTTGATTTTCATTGTTATCAAGTTGACTCACAATATTTCTGCTCAGAAACTTGCCTTGAAGGTATTCCCCCTAAAACATTTGGTGGATTTGAGAAACGGATCACACCGTTAGACAGGAAGTGAGCTAAAAGAAGTGGCTAACAAACTACTAGCTTGATGTACTGTAGTCCACAAGTTTTACTCCTTGTCAAAACTTGGAGCCGCTGCAGAGAGACCAAAAAGCCGCATGTGGCTCCAGAACCACAGGTTGCAGACTCCATGTTTAGGTGAACAATAACAAGTTGTTGATGGTCGCAGACATAAAAAAGCGGGTTATTTTCCTAAAACTGAAGGGGAGGCTGCGGAAGCTTGGTGGTCGGTGCCATGTCTGCAACCCTGAGGCTGCGGGTTCTAGCCCAGGCTGCATCAGGGAGGGCATCCAACGTAAAACACTTGCCAAATATTTTGTGCAAGTTTGCTTTCTGTGGTGACCCCTGAAGAAGGGAGCAGCCAAAATAAACTTTATTTCCCTAAAACTGGAGCAAAGTAAAACACAAAAGTTAAAAAAACAAAGGTTTTACTTAATGTGAGCACATTCGTCAAAACATACAATTAAAAAGAAGATATTTCTTCATCACATCTGCACAACTATCAATATTTCCCTTTGTAGAGTCGTAACAATTTCCCTCTGCAAAACTGGAACACTTAGCGAACATAAGAAAAGAGACGTCCTTTGTGGCATCATGACCAATAATAAATGGCAGCCGTACAATAAAAAACTTGAAAGACAAAATGCGACATCCTGTTTCAACTGGAACGTCTTCAGATCCAAATGACACAGTCACAGCACACGCTGTGCTCTTTCCTGCCAGTGGAGGACAGAGACACGCAGAGACAAACAAATGAGCTGAATGTTCATCCTTGTTCCTCACTTAAACAAAACATGCTCAAGTGATAAAAACAGAGGAGGCAACAGGGTTTACGCTGTGAATTTCAAAGCAGGAGGGGCATTAAATCAGTGAAAGAGTGCATGAGCAAACACATAAATGGGCTCTGATTAAAAAAACAAAAACAACAAAAACAACAAAAAAACAAAAGCAACACAAACTCAAAGCCCTGCATACCAAATGGGGCGAATCAAAAAAGATAAAAATCCCAAATGTGTTAGAAGCCTTCTCTGAGAGGCCTCTGGCTGCATGGGTTAATTAGTTAGGTTCATGTGTGTGGGTGTTTGTGAACATTTGGGCGCGTGCAAAAGAAAGCCGTCGAGAGAGATGGCTCTGTCCAGCTGCTCTGCAGCGACCCACAACTACGGGCATCAGATTCTGGATAATTAATCACATTCATTATTCCACAGGCCATGAATAAAGAAAGTGAAGAAGAAAAGAAAGATGGAGACGACCAGGCAGCCAACACAACACGGCCTATCTGTCCCATCACACAATCTGTTAGCACTAACAGATGACCACACGTTGCTGGGCCTAACATCAGATGACAGTGCACTCCATGCACAGCCCCCAACTCCCTCTAGTAGCCACATCTGTTTCTTTCTCCCCTGGCTTCCTTGAAAACTTGAACAATTTCCTTTTGGCATCAGACAGAAATCTGGAAAATCTAATGTCAGCTGCAGCAGGAAACACAACTTTATGAAATTTAAAAGAAACGTTTAGCTAAAAAGTGAAAGGGCTTGACTTACACACACACACACACACCCATTTTGTTCTCACAGTTTTGTACTCCTGCACTCGACAGTGTTAAAGAACAAAGAAACTGCTTATTTCAAAAATATTTTCTGCTAAATATTTTGTAGTAGGCAGCACGGTGGTGCAA